>JASAMX010020135.1:0-37545 GCA_030248175.1 Microlaimidae sp. YZB2_3 | reverse complement strand
TTCTATGGCTTTTATGGACGCCACTCTTTATACGGGACTTAAACTTTTTTCGGTGAATTGCATATGTTTTTATCCATGGTTTTATTTGTTGGTTTTGCACTTTCATTTAAAAAAAATTTTTTTTTTCTACAAAAAATAATGTATGTTAGAATAAACACTTAAAAATGTAGTGAAAAGTTTTTGCCTTCGATTTTACTATTTTTTGGCAAAATTTTACTTTGCATTCCAAACCTTGTAACAATTTTTTTACGTTTAGACCATTTAAAAAAAGCCAAAATAAGGATTTTTTTGGTCATTTTATCCTGGAACAATGATATCTTCGCTGCAAAAAGTTTTGTTATGAAAATATAAAAAAAGAACAGGCGTCGTAATTTTCACTTTGATTTTACACCCTGATTTATTTTGATTTTATCGAATGATTTCGCTAAATATTAATGTTTTTTTTTCAAAAATTACCCTGAGATTGTTACCCCATTGTTTGTGAAACATGGAAAGCGAAAAACCATTCAATAAAAAGTACAGGCATTTAATAAAATCATATTGTTTGCGGGTTTTTTTAACTCTATTGAAATGAACATTTTAAAATTTTAAAATTGACACTTTTCCATTTAAATAAAAATTTTCATAAGAAACTTAAATTCAGCATTTTTTAATTATAATGAAATGTTGGGCAATTTCCTCGTAAAAGATATTTATTTCTTGACGTTTCGAAACCACGACGGGTTTCTTCTTCAGAAAAAAACAGACAGGATTTTTAACGTAGTGGGTTTTTTTTTATCATGAATACTCCTCAGAAATCAGTTAAATCTTCAGCATTTTTTCTTATGCCAAAAATTTGCCGACCGTTTTAGGGTAAAAATCGCAGGTTTTTTCACTAAAACACTAATATCTTGACAGACTTTATAAAAATTTTCAATCAGGGTTTAAAAATGAATATAAAATACGTCGGTTTTTATATATATTTGCACTAAAATTTGCTTAGTAAAAAATGCCTTATAAAATGCCTTATTTTTGGCTTTGTTGAATATTTCGACGAAAAATTGTTACAAGATTTTGGAGCACAAGGTAATATTTTTACAAAAAATCAAAGAACTCCATTCTATAAAAGAATTACATCGATGTGTAAAAATATTTGCTTTTTAGGTGTACAGACTTTTCGCATAAATTGGCGGCTTCGTTTGCGAGATATAATTACTTAAAAGAACATAATATCACAAAAATTTCAATTAAATTAAAATTTTTAAATGTTGTTGAATTGGTCGAGGTAGATAGGTTTAGTATTAAAGAAGTAGTTTATTAATAGCGTTATAGGAATTTGATTTGTGACAGTGCTCCTTTAATGATTTTTTATTTATATTCAAATCATTTTTGTGCAAAAAGCTAAAAAAAGGTTTTTCATAATATACTTAATTTCACCCTGGAGAGTTTAAATAATAAAAATCCATAATTACAACAATTTTGTTTTATATATGTTAGATACTATTAAAAATACGTAAAAATGCTAAATATTTAAATATCAATAGAACATACAATCATTTATTTTAATTTTTTTATGCAATTTCTATTCAAATTTTTTTAAACATAAAATAATGGGTATTTTTCTATTTTAAAGCATATTTCTATATACAAAAACTAGTTTAAGTTGCTTTAAACATAAACATTTATCCTAAATTTAATTTGAATAAACTAAATTGATAATTAATATTAAAAATTTCAGTCTTCAATATTATACATTTTTTACAAAACGCCTTTTATATTTGGATTTAATTATACAAAAGGTATATGACTTTACTGTTAGTATTGAAAGATTTTTGTTTTTTAAATCAGTATAACTCTTTTTGCTAAAAAATCGCAATAAAACTTAATAAATCTATAAAATCAAGAAAAACATGTTGTATTTTGTCTTATTCAATAACACATTTGTAGGTGAAATAAGCTTGTTTATATCTATACTGTCATTTTTACACGCCATGAGGCCTTACATTTATTTTTTATTTAAAAACCATAATTTTATCTAAAATTCATATGTTCGTTAAATCAAGTGTTTTGCGGTGTTTTTTGGGTTGTCTTGTTGTACAGTCTTACACGTAAAATTTTTTTCCCATGGGGGGGGGGGGGTTCAGCCCTTCTCAAGTCGTCCTGAAAGGACCCATTGCTGCTGTTCTGCCTTTTGACCTCATTTGAGGGCTTTATCCACTCATAGCCCCCATTTCTGCGGACTATGGTCATTCCCTTCTGTGCTTACGACATACCATCCTCCTAAAATTTATACTATTTGTAAGTATATTTTAAACATTTGTCAGGCTCACAAATGCTCAATACCAATTGGTACTCACATATATTTAATTGTGAGTACTCAGGCTCAAGCTCACAATTAATTTAATTGTGAGTACTAAGTAATGCTCAGCTCACAAATAAAATCTGGTGCTCAATGCATCCCTACTTTCGAGTCGTCTCATAGCTTCTCAGGATTCTTAAAGCTAGTTATTAATTTTTTAAAATGCAGAAAAATGTGGACAAATAACACGAAAATCTTTAAATGTTATGAAGTTATTATTTTTGTTTTATATCTTCTCAATAATTTTTTCTTATAATCTTACCTTTTATAAGTCAGTTAAACAAAGTAAATGATTTTTAAGTAAGACAAACTATTGTTATGCAATAGGTTTATCCCGCTTTATGCGGGAAAGTTATGTTTGTTGCTCGTCAGTACCCTCGTGTCCCTCCTTGCATAATGAATCGATTTTGCTGCGAGGTTGTGGTGAACGCAATTTTTCAAGCGCAGTACCTTCTTGTCCAGTACCCTCGTGTCCAGTATACCCTCATGTCCAGTACCCTCGTGTCCCGTTTCCAAAGTTTGTATATTGAGTACAGTGTGCAAACTTAGTAGTGGTTTTTAAGTGGGTTTATTTTTTTTGTTTCCCTCGGTCCAACAATTTGTCCAACAATTAATAGCAGTGCTCAAAAAAATGGTAGCAAATCGTTTCGCTTCTGTGACTCAGTGACATATTTTTCCTTAATATAATATATAGTATTATATACTTTTGGCTAAGACTATAACTTTTTCATATTTAATTTGAAAATTCAATTTATCAACTATAAATAAAGAATAAAGAATGTCGGAAAAGTTTTTCACATTGGTAAATCAACGGTAATTAAAAAAATTACCATTTTATTAAAAATTAATAATATTAATGAAAGTTAAAGGAGCACTGTCACAAATCAAATTCCTATAACGCCCGAACTGGACTGCTCCTTTAATACCAAACCTACCTAACTCAATTTTGGTATTTAGAGTGCTCCACTACAAGGCTACAACATTTTTAAATTTCAGCTGAATTGGTTCAGTATTAAAGGGGCAGTGCCGTTCGGGCGTTATAGGAATTTGATTTGTGACAGTGCTCCTTTAAAAATTAATAGACACCTTGCACTGAAACTGAGTTTATACATGAAGTATGCAATATACATAGTTGTCACCATAATGGATAATTACCGTACTCCTACTTATCTTTTCGTAGTATGCAGATAATACGATCGAAATTTCGCGCGCTTTTGAGGGTTGATCTGCATACTACAAAAAGATAAGTAGGAGATACGGTAATTTCGCGCGCTTTCTATCGGTTGTTCTGCATACTACGAAAAGATAAGTAGGAGTACGGTAATTATCCATTATGGTGACACTTATGTATATTGCATACTTCATGTATAAACTCCGTTTCAGTGCAAGGTGCCTATAATATTATAAATAATCGCCGCGAAAACGATGAAGGAATATCAATCTTAGGATACAAGTAGCCCGTGTCAGCCATACCAAGAATGCATAAGAGTAGAGAATGGCCGACTGTGTGTTAAGCAGTTGTCCGAATTATAGGTAGATTATTCCACGGTGTAAATTTTTTATCATGTTAAAAAATCTACTACACCTGTAAAATAATCTACAATTTGCCGAATAATCTACATGACAACTTTTCTACGTAATACTGTAGATTATTCTACATGATAACCGCGAATTTGCAAACAAGAAAACTGCAAACGTATAACTCTTTGATGATGTTTTTTTTTCACGTGACGTTGTCAAATATTCACCATTTTTGTTGAATCCAACGTATAAATTATTTTACATGTTAAAACCTAAAATATTTCAAATAATTTGAATTATTCCACAGTATTATGTAGTGATCGACCGGGGCATAATTTTTGCTGTTCCCGGGCCCGGGGCCGGGGCCGGGGTAGAGAAATTTGGATTTGCCGGGGCCGGGGCCGGGGTAGAAAATTTTGCCCCGGCCGGGGCCGGGGCCGGGGCCGGGGCAGGTGAAAAATTAAGCAGAATTTGTAATTTTGGTCATTTTTTCAAATAAAAATTAACATTTTTACGGTTAATTATTTGGTTTATGTAATGAATAGTCACATTTTAGAATTTAAGTACTTTGTGAGTAAAAAAACTTATTTTTTATTACACAAAAGTTTTTTTTTCTAAGCAGAACAAAATTTTTATTTTCATATTTCAATTTTTTTAAACCTAAATTATTATTTTATTTACATAATATATGTACATTTTTACATAATTATTAGCAGTATATTCTTGTTTATAGCAATATTATACTTAATCGCAAACCATTTATGTTATTTTTAAAAAAATGCTTTACAAATAGAGCAAACCATTTATGTTACTTAAAGAATGCTTTACAAATAGAGGAGGAGTTAAAATACTTACAAGGAGTATGTTTTGATTAGTAAAGCAAAACGTGGTAAAGAAACTAAAATCAAAACTGGGTACAAGTAACAAAAATATTTCACAATAACAAAATCTCTTCATATTAAAATATTTTTAATTAAATATGTTGGTACCTAATTGGCCGTAAAAGTTAAGAATACTAGTCTTGCTTGAATGTTTATTTTAAAGAAGAACTTTTACTCGAATTTCATTTACACACCACTATTTAACATTTTTTAGTTTAAACATAGGGTAGTGCATTTAATTTCGGCACTTTTTCGTTTTTCCAATGTAACTTTTCACTGTATGTCCCGATTTTCATGTTTGATAGCTCATTTTGAAGCTTTCACGATACTGCGTTACGTCATAAAAGTTTCACTGTTCGAAAGTTGTTTTTTCACTTAATTAAATTAGTTTTTAAAAAATGAAAAATTGCCGAAATTAAATGTATGCATTTAATTTCGGCACTTTACAAACAATCGATTGTTTCTCAGTCAAAAAATCGTCTTTTAAAAAATTTAAAAGCTTATCATTATCTCCAGACGGTTTTCTTTAATTTAAGCTTCTACTTGTTGTTCAACGTGTAACTGGCAAAAAGTTACAGCTAAAATGCAATATGGTATCAAAACGAGCAAAATTTGGGAAAAAAGTGCATTTAATTTCGGCACTTTTTAAAAGCACCTCCTTAATCGAGTTTAAGTGCAGTGCTATGACCCCTATACACATTTCAACGTTGTCTTTTAACTATTTACAACTACAATTTAACACCCGACCACTTAATTCATTCCGTTCTTACCTACAGCATATGAGTGCCGAAATTACACAATTTTATTTTATAACGATTGCTCACCACAAACGCAACGTAGAACCACGGGGACTAAAAATTCGGAAAATAGACTAAATTTTACCAGGACAGTTTAATTTTTAAACCAATTTATTGCGTAATCATGAAATGCGCATGTTCTAAAAACGAGTAACAATTTTATTTTTTATAAATCACACAATTTCACATGATAATATCATAACATAATAAATAAAAAATTTACGACAGTCATCTACATATAATTAGCTTTCATTTGAGCTATTAAACGTCGTATTCCGTCCAGGATTACCAAAAATATAGTCCAAAATCAAAAATGCCCAATTGGGAAAAGTGCCGAAATTAAATGCACTACCCTATAAAAAGGGTTAAAACGCACCTTTTTATTTTTAAAAATAAGAGCATTTTTAAAATTTTATTGTCAATTTTTGTAAATTAAAAAAACACTTTTTTTAAGTTGTAAAAAGTAAAATATTATATTGCGAGTACATGAGACTACTCGCTTTCTAGCTGTTTCAAGTTGATTGTTTTAATGATTTTAATCAAATTATTTAATTTTAGCCAAAAATTATAAAATTAACGTCACGTAAACTTTTTCAATGTAATTATTTTCGTGATTTTGCACTACTTTTTATAATTTTTCGAAATTTATCAAAAACATAATATAACCCAAAAAATTTTTGATTATACACTAGGTTTTTGAATAAAATTATGCAAGAAAAAATGCAACATTTTAAACGTACGCGACTTTCTGTTAGTGTTGTGATAACTACTTAAGTAGTTAACTACTTAACTACTTAACTACCATGATTTTGGCTAACTACTTAACTACCTACTTTCTTTTTCAAAAGTAGTTAACTACCTACTTAACTACCTACTTTCAAAAAATAAAGTAGTTAATACAAGTAGTTAACAAAGTAGTTACAAAGTAGGCAGAAAGTAGTTAACGAAGTAGGCAGAAAGTAGTTTGTGAAGTAAACAGCGAAATAGTTAGTGTCTATAAGCAATCAATATCTGCGGGGCACATATATTACAAAACAAATTCACATCTGTCTCAAACAAAATGAAACAGCATGTATATGTTCATGGTAATTTCATGGTAATTAACGGTAATTAATTTGTCTTTAATAAAAATCTAATTCTGGGCACTCAAAAGTGATTTTATACACACGGTGCTTTACAATTTATGAACCCAATTTAAATTGTAGTAATGCTTCAATTAAGTTTTAAAAAATACGTCATAAACTAGATGGTTGAAATAAATCATAATTAGGCTATCTTTGATTACTTCTTTTAGTTAAAATAGAACAAAAGTTTGTTGGTTTTTATTTAATCTAGTGTAAAATAGGATCATTTTTTATTTAGTTTTTAAATAGAAAAAAGCAAAAAATTATATTTTTTTAGAAATGGATTGATCATATTTATTGTAATTCCAATTTACGGTTTAAAAAATGTTTAAGTTAAGAAAGTATTTGAAAGCAATTATAATTTTGTTATAAAATAAATAGTGAGCTAGGGGTCAGTCATAAACTCTCGTTTTTATTAGGTGAACTGAGTAGTTAAACTTTTTGTCTTCGATTTTGATTGGTTTTTGAGAAAACCTTACTCCTTCCTGTACCGTCTCCAATAGCCCATAAAAATTTTTTCAACAAAATATCTCCAGTGTTTCAGGAGTTATGACCCCACAAAAATGGCGTTGTTTGACAATTCTGTACGTGAAAGATTGCTCAATAGGTATAACTTACAAATTATGCACTCAAAAATACGGCTACTTTCTACTTTAATTTGATACCTTGATCGTTAAGATTGGTGCAGTACATGTATTTGTCAAGATATTGCGTTTCTGGTACAAAAAACCCGCTAAAAATTTTGATAAAAAAAAAACACACGACAGCAGTACATTGATAAAGTTTGCCCAATATTTTTGCGGTCGCTTCGTATTTATAGCAAAAAAATCGCGGGTGTTTTGTACGGAAAACGCAATATCTCGACAAATACTGCACCAATCTTAACGATCAAGGAATCAAATTAAAGTAGCAAGTAGACGTTTTTTTTGAATGCATAATTTGTAACTTAAATTATTATACCTATTGAGCAAGCTTTCACGTACAGAATTGTCGAAAAACGCCATTTTTTTTGGGGAGGGAGGTCATAACTTCTAAACTACTGGAGATATATTGTTGAAAAAATTTTTGTGGGCTATTGGGGGCAGGGGTAAAATTTTCGGAAAAAAACATCAAAATCGAAGCCAAAAACTTCGACTTTGCACCACACCTTTAAACAAAATTTGCACTCTCCCACTTCTGTTGTTTAACAAGATGATATAAATGAGACAAACAATGTTAATATATTGTCTTTTTTTTAGATCCACCCCCAGTGGGTTATTAAGTTTAATTTTTTAAGGTAACTTTACAATAAATTAATTTTTTCTTGTAAAAAACTTCCTGAATTTTAACTATATTATATTTTAACTATCTAGCAGTCTTAAAAGTATTTTTAAACATAAATAACCAGGAAAAAACCAATAAATTATGGAAACTGTTAATTATTAATTGTGACAAAGTATTTTTTACATTAAGAATTCGAATTTTTTTTTCTACTAAGATTTTAATATAAGTATATATTTAGTTAAAAAATTACCTACTTAACTACCTACTTAACTACTTACTACTTAACTACCTAGTTTAAAAATTTTAAGTAGTTAACTATCTACTTACTATCTACTTGTAATTTTATTTAACTACTTAACTACCTACTTATAATTTTAAAAGTAGTTAACTACCTACTTAACTACCTACTTTGATTTTTGGCTAACTATCATAACACTACTTTCTGTGCATATACCACTGATTTCTTGCGAAGAGATTTTTTTGCAGTCAATAATTGTTTTTTCATGTAGCGCATTTACTTGCAAAAGTGGAAGAAACGTTGCAATAACACTGATTGTTTAGAATAAACTTAAGGTTCTGGGTAACAAAATGCCAATCGATTAATATATTTAGAATATCAGGCTATAAGGTAGAACATCACAGTTAGATTTTTACGGCAGATCTTTACTAATTAATTTTTACTAAAGTATAATTAGACCTGCTGATTCAATTTTTAACATTAAATTTTCTGTAAAAAAATGTTATTGTCCACAATCATCAAATAACATTAATAAAATACATGTCAAAAATACAAAATATTAATAAAAATTATTACCAAAAATATTCTAATTTTTCATTTTCAATTCAGCGTATCTCTTGAATAATAAAATACTTTTTTAATTAAAAAGCTAAAAATTAAAAAAAAAATTTGGACGTTAAAAATATGGCACAGCGAAGATTTGATCCCAGGGATTCGAGGATGCAGGCCCGACGTACTAACCACTCGGGTCCTGGGTCAGTTGAGTTCTCTCATTTAAAAACCACTTTTAAAGAAACGGTTCAAGCTGTAGTTTCTCGGCGTCAATTAAAAAAAATTAAACGAAAATTAAAAAATTTGATTCTCTCAGATTTATGAAAGTTTGGAAATAGTTAGACACAAGTCTAATGAATACTCTAAATTGTATTTGATTAAAAAATTAATTCAGGATTTTGTTTTATTTGATCTTTCTTTTAAAAACATCGATTTTTTTAATTTTCTTCAAATTTTGAATTACGTTTTACTCCAAACCACATTTAAAAGTTGCCCCCTATATTTCTTTAACTTTCCATAGAATTGCGGAAAAAAATTTTTAAATGGCTAAAACTGTTTTTTGAGCTTTAGATTTATTGAAATATATCTCAAAATAGAACAACTGTTAAACAACAAAATTATTACCGTTAGATACATCATAATTTGAGCTTTGGATCGCACTAGACTTTTGTCGGACAAAAATTAATATCAAAGTTGATATGTAAATTTTAGTAAAATTCGTCATAACTGTGGTGTTCTACCTTAAAAAATTTTGAAAAATTATTATTAATACGATTGATTTGATGAAGAGACTGAGCCCCATAGATTAATATAGAGCTCCATTTTGACCGAATTTTGGAAGCATACTAACTGTGTCTCAAATACTATTGATAGCATTATTGGTGCAACGAACAATATATAACCTCAAATTTTTTTAGAACACACCAAAATTTTGACTTCAATTTTGCCAAAATCTGGGTATATGCAACCGTTTTATATCAAAAATCCTCCATTTTTCGCTGTACATTTTCTTCTAAGCGATTTCTAAAACAGTTTTAGTGGTTTTTTTTTCAGTGCAAATAAGGAGACGTTCATGCATTTTTGCAGAAGAAGTCGCAAAAACTAGTAATAAGTCCACGGAAATTCGATCATGCTAAAATATTGCATGTATGCTGATTTTTTTACAGAGTTTAGTGAGCAAGCAGACATTTTTCTTGGGTTATGTAATTGTATAAAATTTTTATATAAATCTATATTTTACTAAATTGTTAAAAATTATCTGGGATGATTGAAAATTGTTTGTACTATACACGGGCAAGTCGGCATAACATTTTATGGGAAGGGTGGGAAATCCGAAATACACTTTTTACCAAACTTTTTTAAGTGCATTTTACCAATATCATTTTTTGATTTTAACGAAAAACTCCAGTATGATCAAAATACTTTATTTTTAATTTTGAACGTTTGATTTTTAAAAAAACATTATAATACTAGAAAGGCGAGGGCCCTACGGGCCCTCTCCTTTCTAGTTTTGTATATCGATGTTGGATATAATTAAAATTAATATCCACATTAATAATAGTACCAGAAACGTTTTGAAACATAAAGCAAAGAAATTTACTATTTATTAAATCGTTTAAACTGCAGCTCTTCAATCGTTTTGAAAACTGACCCACTTGAGTTCTTAATTTCCGCAAATTTAAAAATGATCAGAAAATTTAGAACATTATAAAATGAATTAGATAAATTAATTGATTTTTTAAAAATTGAGAACAAGGGGAGTTTTTTAAAAATCGGTTTCACCAGCAAAAATGAGTGATCACACACCTTCCTTATCATTTTAAAAATTGCACTTTTCAAAATCGTTCAGTATCTTAACGCAAAATAAATAATATGATCTTTCAGGGTGATTTATTGAATAAGAACTTTGCTTTTACAATTTAAAAAAACATCGCGTTTTTGATTAGTCTTTTATTATGCACGTGTGCAACCCACTAAAAAAATCCCCCCATTCTTAGCTTTCTAAAAAGCTCTTTACAAGTTTCACAAATAAAAAAAATCAATGCAAAAAAGATTTAGCTTGTTTAAAGAGGATAAATCAAATTTCAAAATTTTAAATCAAAATAAAAATTCAACTTTAAAGAGTACACAAGAATGCATACAACTGTATTCCAAATTATCTTTAACTTAAGATGGTAAAATTTTAAAAATCTTTTGTCTATTTTATTTCGTCTAATTTAATCAAAAATATATAATATACCGAAAAATGTGCAACTCCTATATAAAAAAGTACGGAAAAGTAGGCCATTATAATAAGCCTCTCCATTTAAATGACACTCTCTACTATAATGGCATAGTAGCCATTTTAATTCGGCGAGTTAAAATGGAGAGGAAGCTATTATAATAGCCAGTTATTGATTTAATTTCACTTCATATATACTCACAAGTGTAATACTGTCGGGGCCGCAGGAGTTTCTGCGTGTCGGACAGTATTAAACTAATATGGGAAAACTCGTGCGGCCCCGACAGTATTACACTTGTGAGTATATATGAAGTGAAATTAAATCAATAACTGGCTATTATAATAGCTTCCTCTCCATTTTAACTCGCCGAATTAAAATGGCTACTATGCCATTATAGTAGAGAGTGTCATTTAAATGGAGAGGCTTATTATAATGGCAATTATAATTATAATTATTATGGTTTATGGCTTATTTATTTATTATTTATTATTATTAATATTTATGGCTTATTATAATGGCAATTATAATTATAATGGTAATATAATCAAAACAATTCCTTAATTTAAACTATTAATCTGCGTCCAATCAAATTAAAAAAAAATTTGAAAACAAATATTAAAATATTATGACAATTTTATGCTTAAAACATGTTTTTTTAATTTTAAAATAAATAATTTATTGAGTTTATTAAAATAAAACATCAATTTGTGTAATTTTTGTATTATTGCTCAAGCCTAAATCAGCGTTTAATTTGCTATGTATGTGATTTTTCTTTTAAAAAAACATTATTGCATATTTTTATAAATATTTTTTTTGTTAAAAAAGGTTTTTTGCTTGAAGTTATTTAAACTTGTATTTAATTTCGGTCAAATATGGTAAATTATTTTGTTACATACAAAAAATTTGCCTAAAAAAAGCATCGCGTTTTGTTTATTCATTTTTTACATGCAATCGATTAAAAAAATCGTTGTGTTCCTAGCTTTCCAAAAATCTAGTTTTAAACACATAAAAAAAATTGAGATTATTTCGGAAAACCAATAAAATAATAATATAATTGAGAACGTGGTTATTTTTTCTAATTGGTTTTTTAATTTTGGTCAAATATTGTATATTATTTTGTTAACTACAGAAAATTTGCCTAAAAAAATATCGCGTTTTGTTTATTAATTTTTTACGCGCAATCGATTAAAAAATCCTCGTGTTCTTAGCTTTCTAAAAATCTAGTTTTGAACACACCAAAAAAAAAAGATTATTTTGGAAAACCAATAAAATAGTAATATAATTGAGAACGTGGTTAGTTTTTTTTAAATCGGTTTTTTAACTTCAGTCAAATATTGTAAATTATTATTTTGTTACGTACAGAAAATTTGCCTAAAAAAGTATCGCGTTTTGTTTACTCATTTTTAACGCGCGTGCACAATCGATTAAAAAAATCCTTGTGTTCTTAGCTTTCCAAAAATTTAGTTTTACACACATCAAAATATAGGATTAAATTATTTTGGAAAACCAATAAAAACATAATAAAATTGAGAACCTGGTTAGGTTTTTTATTGTTTTACGGTGAAAGATGACTAATCACAAATCTATGATATTTGAAGAACTGCACCTTTAAATCGTTTAGCAACTGATCTAAAAAAATTCCAAATATTACAGCGAATATTTTAAAATTATCAGAAAATTTTACATATTTTATGATATGCTCATGTTCCTAGCTTTCTCCAAATCTCTTTACCAGTTTTACACAAATTAAACTATTCAATCTGCATCCAATCAAATTAAAAAATAAGATTTTGAAAACAAAATTTAAAATATTATGACAATTTTATGCTTAAAACATGTTTTTTTTTAATTTTAAAATAAATAATTTATTGAGTTTACTAAAATAAAACATTAATTTGTGTATTTTTTGTATTATTGCTTAAGCCTAAACCAGCGTTTAATTTGCTATGTATGTGATTTTTCTTTAAAAAAACTTTATTATTGCATATTTTTATAAATATTTTTTTGTTAAAAAAGGTTTTTTGCTCGAAGTTATTTAAACTTGTATTTAATTTCGGTCAATATGGTAAATTATTTTGTTACATACAAAAAATTTGCCTAAAAAAGTATCGCGTTTTGTTTATTTATTTTTTACATGCAATCGATTAAAAAAATTGTTGTGTTCCTAGCTTTCCAAAAATCTAGTTTTAAACACATCAAAAAAAATTGAGATTATTTTGAAAAACCAATAAAATAATAATATAATTGAGAACGTGGTTATTTTTTCTAATTGGTTTTTTAATTTTGGTCAAATATTGTATATTATTTTGTTAGGTACAGAAAATTTGCCTAAAAAAATAGCGCGTTTTGTTTATTAATTTTTTACGCGCAATCGATTAAAAAATCCTCGTGTTCTTAGCTTTCTAAAAATCTAGTTTTGAACACGCCAAAAAAAAAGATTATTTTGGAAAACCAATAAAATAGTAATATAATTGAGAACGTGGTTAGTTTTTTTAAATCGGTTTTTTAACTTCAGTCAAATATTGTAAATTATTATTTTGTTACGTACAGAAAATTTGCCTAAAAAAGTATCGCGTTTTGATTACTCATTTTTAACGCGCGTGCACAATCGATGAAAAAAATCCTTGTGTTCTTAGCTTTCCAAAAATTTAGTTTTAAACACATCAAAATATAGGATTAAATTATTTTGGAAAACCAATAAAAACATAATAAAATTGAGAACCTGGTTAGGTTTTATTGGTTTTCTGAAAGATGATAATCCAAATCTATGATCTTGAAAGCACTTTAAATCGTTTAGCAACTGATCTAAAAAAATTCCAATATTTCACGATATTTAAAAATTATCAGAAAATTTTACATATTTTATGATATGCTCATGTTCCTAGCTTTCTCCAAATCTCTTTACCAGTTTTACACAAATTAAACTATTCAATCTGCATCCAATCAAATTAAAAAAATAAGATTTTGAAAACAAAATTTAAAATATTATGACAATTTTATGCTTAAAAAATGTTGTTTTTTTTAATTTTAAAATAAATAATTTATTGAGTTTACTAAAATAAAACATTAATTTGTGTATTTTTTGTATTATTGCTTAAGCCTAAACCAGCGTTTAATTTGCTATGTATGTGATTTTTCTTTAAAAAAACTTTATTATTGCATATTTTTATAAATATTTTTTTTGTTAAAAAAGTTTTTTTGCTCGAAGTTATTTAAACTTGTATTTAATTTCGGTCAAATATGGTAAATTATTTTGTTACATACAAAAAATTTGCCTAAAAAAGTATCGCGTTTTGTTTATTCATTTTTTACGCGCAATCGATTAAAAACATCCTCGTGTTCTTAGCTTTCCAAAAATATAGTTTTAAACACATCAAAAAAATTAAGATTATTTTGGAAAACCAATAAAATAATAATATAAGTGAGAACGTGGTTATTTTTTTAATCGGTTTTTTTAATTTTGGTTAAAGATTGTAAATTATTTTGTTAGGCACAGAAATTTGCCTAAAAAAATATCGCGTTCGGTTTATTCATTTTTTACACGTAATCAATTAAAAAATCCTCGTGTTCTTAGCTTTCCAAAAATCTAGGTTTAAACACATCAAAAAAATTAAGATTATTTTGGAAAACCAATAAAATAATAACATAAATGAGAACGTGGTTAGATTTTTTAAAATCTATTTTTTAACTTAAGTCAAATATTGTAAATTTATATTTTGTTATGTACAGAAAATTTGCCTAAAAAAGTATCGCGTTTTGTTTACGCATTTTTTACACGCGTGCGCAATTGATGGAAAAAAATCCTTGTGTTCTTCGCTTTCCAAAAATCTAATTTTAAACACATCAAAATATAGGATTAAATTATTTTGGAAAACCAATAAAAACATAATAAAATTGAGAACATGATTAGGGTTTTTTAAATTGGTTTTACTATTGAAAGGTGACTAATCACAAATCTATTATCATTTGAAGAACTGCACCTTTAAAAATCGTTTTGCAAATGATCTAAAAAATATTCCCAATATTTTAGCAAAATTTATGATTTTTCGTGTTTGTTAATTTCCAAATATTATTTCCGCGAATTTTAAATAAATCAGAAAATTTTAAATATTTTATGATATAAAGAAAATGAGACCTGTGCACTGCCCTCCCCCTGGGGTTTTATTGGGGGGGGGCAATTCCAAAATGGGGGAGGGTGCATGAGGGGCAATAAAACGGAGGGGGGGTAAGCAGGGGAGAATAAAAAAGAGAAAAAAGAAGAAAAAAGAGACAAAAAAAGTGTTATAAGGTAAAAATAGGTTTAAAATGGCTTAAGATGCATTGAAATAAGCTAAGAACTGCAAAAATTTCGCGATGATGGCATTATAATAGGTAAAAAATGGCGCCATAATTTTTGAGTACTTTTTAATTTTTTTGCAGGGGGCGGGCAATACAACGGGGGGATGGGGGGAGGCAAATCCTCCAGTAAAGCGGACCCTGCATTTACTATTTCCAGACCGTGCACAGGTCTGAAATATGATCATAAATTTAATGCTTAAAACACGCTTTTTTTAAATTTTAAAATAAATTATTTATTGAGTTTAGTAAAATAAAATTAATTTTTTTGCAGGGGGCGAGCAATAAAACGGGGCGATGGGGGCAAATCCTCCAATAAAGCGGACCCTGCATTTACCATTTCCAGACCGTGCACAGGTCTGAAATATGATCAGAAATTTAATGCTTAAAACACGCTTTTTTAAATTTTTAAATAAATTATTTATTGAGTTTAGTAAAATAAAACATCCATTTGTGTATTTTTTTATTATTGCTCAAGCCTAAACACAGCGTTTATTTTGCTATGTGTGTGATTTGTTTTAAAAAAAATTTTTTATTGTATATTTTTATAAATAATTTTTTTTTTGTTAAAAAAGGATTTTTGCTTGAAGTTATCCAAACTTGTATTTAATTTCGGTGAAATATTCTAATTTATTTTGTTAAGTTCAGGAAATTTGTCTAAAAAAAGCTGTTTATTTATTGTTTAATCGCGTGCGCAATCGATTAAAAGAAATCCTGGTGTTCTTAGTTTTTGAAAAATCAATAAATTTTGCACAACTAAAAAATTAGAATATTTTTAAAGTAATATTTAAAAAAGGTAAGTGTTATTTTTAAAAAATATAGTAGAAACTATTGAGCATATTCTCGAATTTTAAAAAAATTCTAAAAATATAGAAAAAATAAAATAAAATAAATAATTTCAAAAATATATCTTGATTTTTTTTATTTTAAATTTTTCTTTTTTTAAAACTTTATAGGGTTTTAAAAAAAAATACATTTTATACAAAAGCAAGGCCACGTGCTTCGATTTTTCAGTAATTGGTCACATCGCGTGGGATCACAGAAAAAAAAATCAAAATTTATTTTAACGATTTTTAAAGATTTCCCCCTTTTATTAACGGTAAACAGAATAAAAAAAATTAAATTTATTTGAACAGTTTTTAAGGAATTCTCTCCTGGCTTAATAATGCTGGACAGAAAAAAAAATCGAAATTTACTTGAACGATTTTTAAAGATTTACCCCTTTTATTAATGGTGAACAGAATAAAAAAATTGAAATTTATTTGAACAGTTTTTAAACAATTCCCTCTGGCTTAAAAAATTTGCACAGAAAAAAATCGAAATTTATTTGCACGATTTTTAAAGATTTTCCCCCTGCTTTTTAATAATGTATAGTTCACAAAAGGAAAAAAAATCGAAATTTATTTGAAAAAATCCAAATTTGTTTTAACGATTTTTAAAGATTTCCCTCTTTTATTAACGGTGAACAGAATAAAAAAATTGAAATTTATTTAGAAAATCGAAATTTATTAACGATTTTAAAATTTCCTTTTTTTACGTGAAAAATAAAAAAATTGAAATTTATTGAACAGTTTTTAAGAAATTCCCCTGCTTAATAATGTTGACAAAAAAAAAATCGAAATTACTTGAAAAAATAAAGTAAAAAAAAAAAATAAAATAATTAAAAATTGTAAAATTACAAAAAAAAATGAAATATTTTAAGATAAAAAAAAAAAAAATTAAAAAACAAAAAAAAATTAAAAAAAATTAAAAAATTTTTTGTTGGAGAAGACAAAAACGGGAAAAAAATTGAGGGGCAAAAAAGCGTATGAACCGCGCAATCGATAAAAGAAACCGGGTTCTAGTTTTGGAAAAATCAATAAATTTTGCACAACTAAAAAATTAGAATATTTTTAAAGTAATATTTAAAAAAGGTAAGTGTTATTTTTAAAGAATATAGTAGAAACTATTGAGCATATTCTCGAATTTTAAAAAAATTCTAAAAATATAGAAAAAAAAATAAAATAAATAATTTCAAAAATATATCTTGATTTTTTTTATTTTTTAATTTTTATTTTTTTTAAAAGTTTATAGGGTTTTAAAAAAAATACATTTTATACAAAAGCAAGGCCACGTGCTTCGATTTTTCATTAATTGGTCACATCGCGTGGGATCACAGAAAAAAAATCAAAATTTATTTTAACGATTTTTAAAGATTTCCCCTTTTATTAACGGTAAACAGAATAAAAAAAATTAAATTTATTTGAACAGTTTTTAAGGAATTCTCTCCTGGCTTAATAATGCTGGACAGAAAAAAAAATCGAAATTTACTTGAACGATTTTTAAAGATTTACCCCTTTTATTAATGGTGAACAGAATAAAAAAATTGAAATTTATTTGAACAGTTTTTAAACAATTCCCTCTGGCTTAAAAAATTTGCACAGAAAAAAAATCGAAATTTATTTGCACGATTTTTAAAGATTTTCCCCCTGCTTTTTAATAATGTATAGTTCACAAAAGGAAAAAAAATCGAAATTTATTTGAAAAAATCCAAATTTGTTTTAACGATTTTTAAAGATTTCCCCCTTTTATTAATGGTGAACAGAATAAAAAAAATCGAAATTTATTTAAGAAAATCGAAATTTATTTTAACGATTTTTAAAGATTTCCCTCTTTTATTAACGGTGAACAGAATAAAAAAATTGAAATTTATTTGAACAGTTTTTAAGAAATTCCCCGCTGGCTTAATAATGTTGGACAGAAAAAAAAATCGAAATTTACTTGAACGATTTTTAAAGATTTACCCCTTTTATTAATGGTAAACCGAATAAAAAAATTGAATTTTATTTGAGCAGTTTTTAAACAATTCCCTCTGGCTTAATAATTTTGCACAGAAAAAAAAATCGAAATTTATTTTAACGATTTTTGAAGATTTTCCCCCTGCTTTTTAATAATGTATAGTTCACCACAAAAGGAAAAAAATCGAAATTTATTTGAAAAAAAATCGAAATTTATTTTAACGATTTTTAAAGATTTCCCCCTTTTATTAACGGTGAACAGAATAAAAAAATTCAAATTTATTTGAACAGTTTTTAAGGAATTCTCCCCTGGCTTAATAATGTTGGACAGAAAAAAAATCGAAATTTACTTAAACGATTTTTAAAGATTTACCCCTTTTATTAATGGTGAACAGAATAAAAAAAATTGAAATTTATTTGAAGAGTTTTTAAACAATTCCCTCTGGCTTAATAATTTTGCACAGAAAAAAAATCGAAATTTATTTGAACGATTTTTGAAGATTTTTCCCCTGCTTTTTAATAATGTATAGTTCACAAAAGGAAAAAAATCGAAATTTATTTGAAAAAATCGAAAGTTGTTTTAACGATTTTTAAAGATTTCCCCCTTTTATTAATGGTGAACAGAATAAAAAAATCGAAATTTATTTATTTTGAAATTAAAATTCGAAATTTATAGTTTGGATTTGAAAAGAATTTTAAAAATAAGATAAGAATATGATAATATTAAAAACAAATATTTTCAAAAATGTTAAAGGAATTTTAAAAATATAAAAACATATTTTTAAAATTTCTTTATAAATAAACACGTTTAGTATTAGAAATAACAAATAATAAACACGCTTACGGACGCTACCAACCGAGAAAGGTAATAAGCGACGCTACCAACGCTGTTTAAGCAGGCAGCCAGGGGAAAAAACCTGTTTGTCGTTTTGCAGACGGCATGTTTTAGCGGGCACTGGCTATATACATACGCGCCGGCTAAGGTCACTCAATTTTGCCAACTGGCTCGCGCATTCTCGCGCATTCTTGTTTCCGCAATCTAAAAGCTCTCGCCAGCTAAAACCTTTTAGGCCGCCGCGTGCGCGATTGGGCTTTAAAGTCGATGGGGAGTGAGCTGGGTTATTCAAAGACCCTAAATGGGATCGCCCTTCCTTCCGAATTTCCCTCCGCGACGTCCGGTTTTTTTAACGGAAATAACCCTTTTTTAATAATGAATTTGGAGGGTGGAAATTTCGCTCAAATTTTCCGCAGGGATAGGAGGAGTGCGAAAAGTTTTAACGTGAAGAAGAATTATGAGCGAAAAGTTATAAAAAATCCTTCTCAAAGAAAAAAATTAAAAATGCCAAGGACGGACGGACAACAAATGCCAAGGACGGACAACAAACGGACGCCTCCCAACTTAAAAACGCATTGCGCAATTATAAGGTAGATATCACCAGAAGCTGGCTTAGTTATTAAGCATTAACGTTCTAGTTTTTTTAAACTTTATCCCAAGACTTATGTCTTCTCAAGTTGTCTTGTAGGATTCTGAATGTAAGTAAAAAATTATAATATGACCCTTCCAATTTTTTTTAGTTTATTTTAAATATAAATTCTGGACGAAACTCTAAGAGAGCGACAATATTTTGCTGTGTTAAGATTTCTTAAGCTTGAGAATTATAATATTAACTTTGTTAAAGTAATCAAAGTAAATTTTTAAATAATATTTTTTGGAAACTTTTGTTTACGGCAAAAATTTTTCAATTATCAGATTTGATACACCACACCTCTAACTTAATAGTTGCGAGTTAACTAAAGGTAAACCCAACGTGGCTGCAACAGTTGTTCGTTAAAAAAACGCCCCCATGAAGTAACCAATCAAATCACAAGAATCTGACATCACTTTATCAGCCAGTTAGATTCGATTTAATACCGAGTATCTGTTTGATAGTCAAATTCACGTGATTTGAATGGTTACTTAATGGAGGGCATTTTTTAATCCAACGAAAAATTGTTGCAGCCATGTTGGATTTACGTTTAGTTAATTTTTCGTGCTAAATACTATTTGATGTGTTCTTTAAATTTAAAAGGTTTTATAAAAGCGAGTCAGTCAGGTTTTACCCAGCTCTCCTATATTAATTCAACGTTATCTCATAGGTAGAAAGTGAAGTAGTCTTTATTTTAGACGGCTGAAAATAGACAACAACAGATAAAAACATTCAATATACAAGCGACAGAAGGGGACCAACCATCTCACCAGTGATCAAGTCAAAATGAAATCCATGCGACAGTCACGCCATTTGTCACTGCGATTGTCATTGGCATTTATGACAATCAAAATGACATTTGTGCTTCTCGTTGTGCTCTGGCTAAACAGGGTGAAGGGAAGTGACTTTCAGGACATACCTGGTGACTACTGCAAGATACGACCGCAAATCCAGTGCTGCAACAAGTGCAGTGTCGCCTACTCTTATTCTAAAATAAAGAAAAACAATTAGTGAAGGAAAGTCTTAATAAATTAAAAAAAGCTATCATAAAATAAACATCATAAACTTAAACACAGAGAATAAACCTTAAATTGTCTAAAAAACCTAAGTAAAACCTGTAATCAAGCTAAACTTTATCATAAAATAGTTTAACTTTATGCTATAGTCTTGAAAATGCTAAGTTTTTTTTGTCGTTTCAATAATTGACTTATTTGTTCCAGTTTGAGGTAAAGTTAGTTCCAAACATACAATAAAAAATTTAAAAGTTTTAAAATTTAAAAGCAAGATGCGCAAGGCTGATTATACTCAACACTAACTTCGCAACTAAATGCTACATATAATAATATTAGAAAGCAATCAATATTATCAGATGCAGCGTGTCTAAGTCGGTAATTGATCTAAAGACTTTTAGTATGCAAGATGCATGTTCTACCACTGCGTCACAAACTCGACAATTAAAGTCCTTTAAAAAATTATTGAAGCATTGGATACTAAATATTAAATATTTTTTACGCTATTTTAAAAAAAGCCTAGTTAAAAAACAATCAACTAAATTGACTCTTAAGCATAGTTTACTCTTGCAATTTACTTTAATTTTATTTTTGTTTCATTTTAACAAAAGGAACATACAGTATAAATACAATGCGGTACATCAATCTAATAAACAACAGCGGCACAGGTAATAATATAATTACAGCTAATGCGAGCGGTAACATGTGGAACTAATACAACACTCAAAACGAATTTGATTATGTAGACAAAGAATTATTGTGGAAAAAACAAATTATAAATAGGGAAAAAAATTATATCAAATAACTTTAAAATGTTTATTTAATTTAAAAGTAATTAAAGAAGAAGAGCTAACTACGTGGTTTGAAAGTTTGTTTCACAAGTTTACTACTCGATTACTAAAAAAATGTTTCGCCACCATCCAATCGAACTTTATGAACTCCCAGTTTGTAACCATTGCTTCTTGTTATTATATTTTTTGGGTTCTAAAAAAATTTTGCAAATCAGTGTCAACAATTTCGTTAGTTATTTTGTGGCACATGCAGAGATCTGCTTTTAGTCTTCTAAACTCTAACTTGTCAAGCTTAAGTTCAATTAAACGGTTTTTATAGCTGGTTTTTTACATGCCACAACAAGCAAAAAGTCGCCTTGAAAATTTTTTTTGGACAGTTTTAATTTTTTGTTTATCTTATATTAAATATGGTGACCAAACTACGGACTCAAAATCATTGATGTGACGCGAAAATTCCATCAGTTTAACTCCATGGTTAGAAAGCTCTTAGCCAAATACTGATTTAACTTTTGTTTAGTGTTAAGAAATACAAAGTTTTTGTGTCTAATATGCGCGTTTTTTCAGAGAAAGTAATCATTGGCTATTTTTGGCTTTTTGACTAATAAATAGGAGATACCAAACTTAAACCTGTAATCTTAATTCAAAAAGTGTTGTCGGTCGCATTAAATCTATCTCCGCGTTATTGTTTTTTTTTAATCAACTAAAATCAACTCGTCCGCGTCTACTAAAATCGAACGCTCAGCAGACGCTCGCCATATTTTATTTGCCGCCAAAGGATTGAAAGGATACCCCGTGTGGAAAGATGTCTTTGTCCGCTGAAGTTACACATTTTTGGAAAAATAAGAGAACTGTATCAGGAACGTGAGCTAAAGAGGCGGGAGTTCCTTTCACTGTTTTCATATTTTGCGCAATGAGCCTTCTTGGAATTCATGGAAAATCTTTCCTTCAATTCGTGAAAATCCAACATCCCGCCGGAGATCTCCCACTATGGACTCTACTGTTGATTGAACTCATTGTAAATCAAAATCATCAAAAAGAAAAATCCGCCGCCTGTAATGGTGATTCATCCACCTATCCAAATTTCCATAATTCTAATTTGTAAAACAGTTGCACAGGTAATAATTATGGTTTTTCTTGTGTAATGTTTAATGCGCGTTTATTAAAAAATAAGCTTGAAAATTTGAATTTTTTACTTAGTCAAAATAAACATGAAGTTGTAGCAATAACTGTCTCTGATGCTATAAATGCTATAAAATGATGCGATAAAACTGTCTCTGATGCATTATTCATTCAAAAGACTAATTACTTTGTTTACAGAAGTGACAGGTTGTTTGATAAATTGGGTGGTGGCGTTTGTTTGTTTATAAAGAAGAGTATTAAAGTAGTGCCAGTCCACTTAGACATTTATGGGGGGAATATGAATGTTTTGCCAGTTGATCTAATAGATGTGAAAGAAAAACTAAGACTAAAGGTAAACCCAACGTAGCTGCAACAGTTGTTCGTTGGATTAAAAAATGCCCCCATTAAGTAACACCCAAATCATGAGAATCTGACGTTACTTTATCAAACAAATACTCGGTATTAAATCGAATCTAATTGGCTGATAAGGTGACGTCAGATTTTTGTGATTTGAATGGTTACTTAATGGGGGCATTTTTTAATCCAAACGAACAACTGTTGCAACCACGTTGGGTTTACTTTTAGTTTGCTACTACAGACCGCCAAAAAATGACTTATTTGATCAAAACATAGAAAATGTGTCTTCTTTTTGTGAAATATTAAATAAACTAAAACTTGTAAACTATCCAACTGTATTACTGGGAGATTTTAATGTCCTCAAAATAAATTTGCATAATCTTTTTTTATATTCAAATGACAAGATTTAAACACTATTTTTAGATGCTATCATTGAAAATGGATTTTCGCAGTTTGTTGACTTTCCTACCCATAGTGGCAATGTAGTCGACTTAGTTTTTGCAACAATGAAAGCCTTATAATGGAATTATCAAAAATAGAACCTTTATGTACGACATGTGATCACATTGGAGTACATTTTTTAGTAAACTTCTCTGTTAATAACCTATTCATGATACCAAAAAATATCGAGATTACAGAAAAGCCGACTTTTTCAAAATAAAAATATGCAAAAACGAAAAATTCTACAGCTAGTAGCATACCTTGGAAAAAAAGTGATAAACAGTATAGAGAAGCAATAAAAATGTTTATGCTAACAAAGAATCTAAAATTTAAGGTAGTAATAATATTATTTGTTAATTCTAAACTAAAAACATGTAAAAACAAAATCGGGCCTATTAAAAAATCTGACGGGTCCCTTGTTTTAAACGAAAATAAAAAATGTGAAATTTTTAATATGTACTTTTGTTTAATTTTTACTGTAGACAACGGAAAAATGCCTGATTCTGATCAACAAATAAAATGTTAATGAAGGTATAAACACTAAACCTATTCCGGTCAAATTAATTGCTAAAAAATTGAAGTCTCTGCCTAATAAATTTTCAAAATCTCCTGATGAACTTCTAGCCTACTTTTTAAAAAAATGCTCGCTGATGAAATAATGATGCCCCTTATGGCGTATTTTTGAGCTCTCTATGGAAGCAAAGCAAGTATTCTTCCACAAATTTGAAAGGATGCATATGTCTGTCCAATTCATAAAAAAGGGTTAATTTGTTTATGTTCTAATTATAGACCAATATCTCTTACATTAGTTTGCGTGGAAATTAATGAATCTATTATATATGATTATATTTAAAATTAGCTTCGTACAAAAAATCTGATTACTAAAGAACAATTTGGCTTCCTTAGCAAAAAGTCTGTGGGACTCCAAGTTTTACTTACTTTGAAAGATTGGATAACAGCAATAGATAATAAACAATCCATAGATGCTTTGCACGTGGATTTTGCTAAGGCCTTTGACACTGTCAGTAATAAGAAACTCATTTTTAAAATTAGTAAATATGGCATAGGTTACAAGCTGCTTGCTTTGATTAATAACTATTTATCAAACAGAAGTCAAAAATTTGTCATCGGTGACTATATTCCTGATTACAAAAAGGTTTCAAGTGGAATCCCCCAAGGCAATGTCTTAAGTCCTTTGCTTTTTTTTCTGGACATAAATGATGTCCATGACTGCTTAAAAAATGACACCAATATTAAACTTTTTGCTAATGACGCCAAGTTGTATCAAATAATGAATTCCCCAGATTCCTCTGATAAATTTTGCAAAAATTTAAAACTGGTGTGAAAATTTTTCAGACTGGTGTGATATTTGGAAACTAAACATTGCTTTTGAAAAATGTAGTGTTTTATCCTTTGGAAATAAAATTGTCAAAAAACTTACAAACTAAAAAATACGAAAATTTCTTATACAAATTAAGTAAGAGATTTGGACATCACAATCACAATCGACTTAAATTTCAGTGCTCATTGTAAAAATATAGCCGCAAAAGAATTATGTAGAGTGACTTTTATATACAGAGCTTTTATGTCAAGTAATATGCAAATGTTGCTCAAGGTTTTTAAAACGTATGTAAGACTTCTAGTCGAATTTGAAAACTTTGTCTGGTGTCCACATTACCAAAAAGATATTGATTACATTGAAAAAGTACAATGAGTATTTACTTGAAAGCTATATGCTCGATGCTCCTTTCCATATGTTCCATATTAACAAAAACTTAAAAAATTAAACCTAGAAAGTCTTACACTACGGCGTTTAAAAGCTGATTTGACTATGTGTTTCAAGATTTTAAATAGTTTTGTTGATATTAATCAATTTACATTTTTCGAAATTGATAAATTTACTAAGACACAAAACAATGGCTGCAAGCTAAAACCTACAGTATTTCGTCTTTATATAGCCAAATATTTTTTTAAAACAGGGTTGTTTCCCATTGGAACAAGCTCCCACCTGATGTAAACTTTACAAAAACCCTTCTTATTTTTTGAAAAAAAAAATAAATGAACATTTTACTACATTATAAACTCTTTTTTTAAATGCTTCGATCTGTTTCTCTTTAGTTTTTTTTATTTATAGTATAAATATTAAAAAATTATGATACATGCTTTTTGCTACAGTGTAATTATTGTATTACAATTTTTAAAATTTTTTGTCGTTTTCGAATCTTGTGTATTAAAGAAACTTATTGTAATTACTTTATTGTGTATTTTATTTTGTTTTAGCTGCAATTGTAAGCAGTAATATTTATTATTACCTGTGCAGCATGTTTTTATTGGTCTGTAATTGTATATTATATTTTCGTGACTAATAAATTTATTTATTTATTTATTTAATTTTAATAATTCAGTATATATTTTGATTGTATGGGGCCATATTTTTTAAAGATAAACAAAATGGGAGTTGTTATACCCATTAAACCTAACTTTTACAACCAAGAGGTGGTTGACACAGAGGTGTGGATCAGCCGTGAGGACAACTGCACTCAGACTATTTTGGGCAATCACACATGTTACTGCGACACATTCTGCGACCGGGTGGGGGTAGTTAACGACTGCTGCCCCGACTACTACAGCTTCTGCAAGGGAATCCTTGAGAACAAAGGTAGGCATTTGATTGCAAGATGGATAACCTGTCTACAGTCATTGAACAGGTAACTTAGAGCAATAGTTGACCTAGGTGAATGAAGCAGTCAAAGATTTTAGGAGGAAAAAAGTACAGGTAAGTAGCCTCCCATATTTTTTCGGAAAGGGGTAGATGAAATAAAATAATATTTATTTTACAATATGCTGGAATTTACTAAATCATTACTTATAAAACGATTTAAAAAATAAACACCATGTGAGCATAATAGTTAAATAAATTAATTAAAATTTATCTTTTTGCAGTTGACTTGTTGCGGACACTTCATTATTATCAATTTTAATTATCTAAAAATATCATTTAAAAAATTCCCTAACTATTTAGAAAATTTTTAACCATCAGTCTTCAAACATTAACATATATAAAGCGGTTTTTATATTTTTAGATTCCAATCAAATTTTCAGATATTGTCATTCTACTTTATAAAAAACAAACGAATCATCACACAAACAAACAAAATAAAAGGCATAATAAATATAATAATGTAGTATAGTAATAATAAAAATTAAAGACTCTTATTACCTCTTTTTATAAACAGACTAAACTAGAAGCCTGAGACGTAGTCATATAGACTCTTAATTGCACGTTGAATCATCACTAATTTTTTGCCAATTCGCATTAAAACAACAACACAAAAAACCTAAAACGTACTTAAAACTGTATACTTAAACATTTAAATAAACATTTTACTTTTAGGTTATGTAATCTAAATAGTATTGAATGTGTTTTAATTGACTTAGCAAGAAAAATGATAAATTGGGCCTTCTTTCCTCTTACAGGTCTCCCAATAATGATTTTTATTAGATAATTCTTGCACTAAACTTATTAGTAACTTTTTAGATTTTGTGTGCAATGTCCTTTATTCTACTTTAGTTTGTTCTGATATGAATTTGCCTTATATCAATTGGATGATACCTTCCTGTTTACCCCGCGCCAATAAAGTTCATGAAATACTTTTAAATGCTTTTCGAGAACATGGCTTAAATCAGTTTAATGATTTTTCCCACCCACTCCGCTGGTAATATTCTTGATTTAATTTTAAGTAATGATAACAACCGAGTTTTCAATATTAGACCATCAGCTCCGCTCAGTTCAACCTGTGATAACGTGCGTATAAATTTTAACATCAATTTTGTTTTTGATAAGGCCCTTAAGTCTTCTAATCTCGCCTTTAATTTTCGCAAGAGGGACTATGAATCCATAAATAAAGCCTTAAAAGAAATAGATTGGAAATATTTAGCGTCTATCTCGTCCAACCCAAATATTTTTTACAACAAAACGCAGGTCATCTTTCAATCACTCATAGATAAATATGTTCCTTTATTTAAAAAAAAAGAAATAAAATAGAATACCCTAAATCAATTAAAATGTTAAAAAATGTACAAACGATTGTACAAATTTTCTAAGCGATCTTATATAGGTAAAAACTTATATAAAAATTGTTCCAAAATGTACGACAAATTTGTGTCTGATTTCTATGATAATCGCGAGCAAAAATTAGTAGAAAATGGTAACTCCAAAAGTTTTTATGGATATGCTAACTCCAAATTAAAGTGTAACTCTCTAATATCACCTTTAAAACGGGAAGATGGAACTTTAGCCATCGACAATGCAGAGAAAGTCGAAATACTTAGTAATTTTTTTGGGCCAATTTACAGAAAAAATGATGGAAAAACGCCAAATTTTTTAAGACGAGTTTCTGTTAATGTCGGAAAACACACTGTTGAATTTTCAGTTAAATCAGTTTTTGACAAATTACGTAAGCTTCCTGACAAATTTTCGGTTATTCCCGATTTTTTTACCGTCGTTTTTTTGGAAACAAATTAAAGAACCCATATGTGAGCCCCTAGTTTTTTTGTTTGAGTGGTCCCTTAAAACGGGCATTGTCCCTACAATTTGGAAAGACGCATTTATTATCCCCATTTTTAAAAAAGGACCGTGTCATATGCCAAATAACTTTATTCCCATTTCCCTATCATGCGTCACTTCACGCTTGATGGAAACATTATTTACGAATCCTTAATAAGGTATCTTCGAAATAACAATCTTTTGTCTTCTGATCAATTTGTGTCTTCGATCCACTGGTTCACAACTTTTATGCTTGTTAAACGATTGGACTAAAGCTTTAAAAATTAAGCGTCAAACCGATTATGTATACATAGACTTTTCTAAGGCCTTTGACACTGTCTGTCATGCGAAACTATTAATTAAACTCAAAAGCTACGGAATTGACTATGAATTGCACAATTGGATCAAAAAATTTTTAAATAAACGCCGCCAAGCAGTAGTAATTGAAAATTTGCAGTCTAGTTTTGTTCATGTAAAAAGTGGCGTGCCTTAGGGTAGCGTACTAGGTTTTTTGCTCTTTTTAATGTTTACAAATGACCTCCCCGAAAATCTTTCTGCAAATTGTAGGGCTAAAATGTTCGCTGATGACACTAAAATATATTGCTCTTTTGAAAAAAACGAACATGAATCACACTTCAACAGTCACTTGATAATTTTTGTAGTTGGTCTGAAAAATGGCAGTTGGGCATTGCGTTTGAAAAGTGTTCAGTCATATCTTTTGGTTCTTTTACCCCAAATAATTATTTTTTTGGAAATGTACAATTGTCACAAGTCAGTCACATTAAAGATCTTGGGATTACGATTTCTGATGATTTAAAATTTTCCTTGCACTGTAACAATTTAGCAAAAAAGGCTTTATCCAAAGTTGCGCTTCTGTTTCGCGCGTTTAAAACTAAAAATTGAGCTATACTTTTAAAAGCTTACAAAACCTACATTCGTCCCCTTTTGGAATATGAAACCCCTGTTTGGAATCCGTATCTAAAAAAGGACATAAAGACTGTTGAAAGAATTCAAAGGGTATTTACCAAACGCTTATATAAACGTTGTGGATTTTCTTCTAAAAGATATTCTGAACGATTACAATCACTTAACTTGGAGAGTCTTGAAAAACGTAGGTTTTTGAATGATATTATCTGCTGTTTTAAAATAATAAAAAACTTTACTGACGTTTCTTGCAATGAGTTTTTTAGTCTTAATACTTTAGGAATTACCCGAAATAACAGCTATAAAATTTGTAAAACAGAAAATTTTAGAATAGACGCTCGCAAATATTTTTTTAGCAATCGCGTAATCAATCCATGGAATGAAATTAACAGTGAAATAAAAAGTGCTAGTAAAGTTGGAAGCTTCCGTAAAAACATCAAAACTCTTAATTCATCATTTTTTGCAAAATATTTGACTTTCTATTAGCCCAGCCTTTCTTTTTAATATCATGTAAAGACCTCGTGCATTCTTTTCTATCAATTATGTGTTCATGTTTTCTGTCAATTATTATATTCTTTCTTTTTCTTTTATTAATATAGATTTTTATGTATTCTACATTATTTTTTTCTTAAAATTCACTATTAGTGTTTTGCATAATATAACGTGTATTACCTTGTGAATAAACATTTCTTTCTTTTTAAATAAGTTGAAATACGCAAATGGACGATTTGAAAAGAATTTGTTTTTTTTAATACAGCATTAAAACAGTGATGAAAAAATTTGATTTTTAAAAAATATAAAAAATTAAAAACATTTTATTAAAAATGTATTGCTCTTCATACTTAAATGCATTATCAGTTGTGCCCGAAGTGTTCGTTCTTGGGCCTCTTTTTTTTGCTATATATTATTGATATTTCTAATTAGCCAAATAGTTTTACCGCCAAATTATTTGCAATGATGTTAAGTTTTATTACTCTCGTCATCACAAGTCAAATAATCACTGGAGACAATTTTAAGCAGTTTTTAGTGCATATTATATGTATGCATATATATATTTATTATATTTATTTATGCATATATATAATATATATATATTGTTCACTGATCATTTGTTAACTAGCGTTTGCATTTATTTTGTTTATTGTCCTATAATAACGTTTATAGCCAGGCCAATGATTCAACCAGGTAACCAAGAGATCATAATTAATGAAACCCAGCGTCTCATAATCCCATGTCAAGCAACTGGAAAGCCAACTCCTTTAATTTCATGGGAAAAAGATTTTCAGCCTCTAATCGGTTCTTTGGATTACATTGTTAACGTAAGTAAACAGCAGAAACAGCTTAACGGGTTTAGTATGAAATTAAAAACAATGAATGAAAGAAATTGTGTAATTTATTTAATTTTTGAATTGAATTAAATTAAAAGCCTTTATTATTACATTAAATAATAGGCATGTCAATTTTTAATCATTATTAAAAAGAAACGAACATTCATCATTTAGGCTAGGGGTTAAAAAATATATTTAATTATATTTAAATACTAAATAAATACTACTTTTTTAGGGGTAAGTATTTATTTAAAAGTATCGATATTATTTTGAAAAAGTCGGTATTTTTTTGGTATTGTATTCAATTGTTTGATAAGTATTGAATACTTTGGAGTATTCGAATACCAAAATTTTTGACAAAATACTAGTTAAATATTGTATTTCTACAAAACTAATAAACCAGGGTTCCGTTCACTCAAAAGGTAAACATTAAATAATTTTAAAATTTGCAGCAGAATAAAGTCAGAATCATAAAGGGATTTTCGCAATTGTCTAATAATTTTGCGAAATTCAAAATGATGATATTGTTGGCTGTCCAATTAAAAAGCGCTGTTGTTCAAATTATTAATTTTTTACTAACATAAAAATGCGCTTGATTTGTCTGTATTTCTTATAAATATTGCTGCGATATTCTTTTGTTTTTTTTCCAAAAATTTATGACTATGATCATGTTTTAAGCAATATATGCAATTTTTAAGAGTCTTTTCTATACAATCATTTTTTTAATATCAAACCAAATTTTTTTATATCAATCTGAAATTTAATAAAAAAGAATGAGTAAAGTTCTCTTAGGTGACAAGAATACATAAAAATTAATTAATAAAGAAAAGAAGAATGAGAAATAAAGAACAAATTATACGGTCTATGTGTGGATCCAAATAAATGTATGCATATGTATGCATATAAGAATAAGAATGTTTATTCACAAATTTTATGCATAAAGAAAGTTAATAAAAGAAAAGCACATAAAATTATACAAGAGATGCATCGCTTTATAAAACCTAAAAATACTAAAGTTTCAAATACAATACACCTGAATGAAATGTCATTAACATAATTAAATAAATACATAAATGAAAATAAACACGATGCACATGGATAAAAACATTTTTGTGAATAAAAAAGAGAGAACACAAAGAGCCATACGGCTTCTTACATGTTTCTATCAAATTTGGTAAATTTATCAAAGGTAAGACATTCTATTTGTTTTTTAAAACTAGCTAATGTATTAGCTTGCACCACAGTTGAAGGAAGTGAATTCCAATAGTTGGCAGTACGAGAAGCAAAACAATGTAACATTATATTATTGTTAGCAGTTTTTAACCGCAGTTTTTGGTAATCATCATTTTTCCTCTAAATTCAGCCCACTCGAAAAAGTCCCTAAATTTTAAATCGTTTCGACCGTGAATAATACTAAAACACGTTTTCAAATCAAACCTAATTCGGCGAGTTTCAAGAGAATAAAGCGCTAAATAATTTAACTTATGTAGATATGAAAAACCTGTTTGAAGGTTGCATCTACTGAATACTCTACATGTAAAAGTTCGTTGAACGCTTTCTATTAGGTCAATATCTTTTAAAAGATATGGAAACCATATTTGGGTGTTGTATTCTAATATAAGCCGAACGAAGGTTTTATAGGCCCTGACAATCGCTTCTAGATTTTGAGTTTGAAAACATCTAAATATAAGGTTTAACACTCCAAAAGCTCTTCTAGTGATACTAGCACAATGAGTGGAAAATTTCATATCGTTTGATAACAAAACGCCTCAATCATTAATATTTTGGCTTGAGTTAATTTCATTATCGTTTATTTTTAGTGGTACCTTAGGATTCTTATTACCTATATAAAAAATAAAACATTTTTGAAAAGCGACTTGAAGCTGTCATTTTTTACTCCAAGAAATTAAATCATCTGTTGCTTTTTGTAAAACGGAGTTTGATTCATTGTAACGCCTAAAATGATACATTTTAAAGTCATCCGCAAACAACTTGGTAGTTACGCCACTTACTTGATTTGATAAATCATTTATAAAAAGCAAAAAAAGGAGAGGTCCCAAACCCGTGCCCTGGGGCACTTCAGAGATTACATCTAAATAAGATGAGGACTCGTTATCTATAACTACATTTTGCTTTCTATTTTTTGGAAAGGCAGAAATCCAAAGTAATAAATTTCCACGAATTCCATAAGAAGGCAGTTTTGATAAAAGTTTACTATGACACACCGAATCAAACGCTTTACTAAAATCAAAATAAACAATATCTACAACAAAACCGTTGTTGATATAATGAACTCAATCATTAAATAATTCCAACAGCTGTGAACATGTAGATCTTTTTCTCAAAAACCCATGTTGCTCATTGGTTAATAAATTATTATCTTTCAAATATTTTAAAAGTTGATCATAGATGCAGCTTTCCATTATTTTGCACGCAATGCAGGTGAGTGAAATCGGTCGATAGTTGTTGGGATTGCTTGCATAAACTTTCTTAAAAAGTGGTATAACGTCAGGAAGTAACCAAGCTTCAGAAAGTTCATATGCATATGTATGCATAAATTCATATGCATATGGATGCATATTTGTTTTTAGTTATATGAATACGTATGCATTTTTCCGCAAAGTATATGCATACGTATGCGTTTTTTTCTAACTTTTATCCATATTTATGCATAAAAGTTTTGAAAAAATGCATAGGTGTACATATACTTTGTGGAAAAATGCATACGTATGTATGCATATAATTAGCAAAATATGTATGCATATTTTGGAAATTAAAAAAAAACATTTTTTTGTTTTTTAATAAAATATGCATATGTATGCATATTTTACAACTTATATACATACCTATGCATTTTTCCGGAAAGTATATGCATCCGTATGCATTTTTTTTACAACTTTTATGCATACGTATTCATAAATTTTAGAAAAGAATGCATACATATGCATAAAAGTTAAAAAATGCATACGTATGCATGTACTTTGCGGAAAAATGCATACATATGCATATAACTAAAGAGAAATATGCATACGTATGCATATAAAACTATGCACATTTAGGTTGGATCCACAATAGCCTGTATAATTTGTTCTTCATTTCTCATTCTTTTTTTTTTATTAATTAATTTTCATGTATTTTTGTGGATGATTAGAATTTTGGTAAACCGTTTTTTATCTGGGGCCTATTTCCTAAAGATTTTTGTAATTGTAAATTAATAAACGCATTTAATTTCTTCTTATTTTATTAATTAAAAAAATACATATGTAACTGTGGAATTTACGAAATTTACAAACATGTAATTTATTAAATTCTAAACGCAATTTTATACATATATTTTTTAATTAAAAATACAAAAGAAAAATATGCGTTTATTAATTTACAGCTGTAAACTAATTACAGGCCATTTTTATGAAATAGGCCCCTGGGGCCTATTTCATAAAGACGTTTGTAAATCTTCATTTTACAAAGTTTCGCCTATTTTTTGTAAATTACATGATAAAAAATATTCGACACGACGAATATTGATTGGTCAGCGGAGATAAATTGACGTGGCTGCAACCAATCAGCGCAGAGATATGCGCGGAGATGCTCCCCCTGGATTACAAGTCAAAAAACCTTTAGTGGGGTATTTTACAAAAAATAGGCGGAGATTTGTAAAATGAGAATTTACAAAGGTTTTTATGAAACAGGCCCCTGGTAATATATATTTCTGTGAAACAATATATGAAATTTTATTTTTATTTATTAATAAAAAATCAAGAGGAATAAACACATACTGAAAAAACGCACTACCCCACGATCATGTTTTTCTACTGATTCTAGCTATTCTAACCAGCCCAATACTAAAATAGTTTTTTATCAATTGACTAACTCTAATAAGGGTAAATTTACTTTTCTTACTTTAAACTATAATAAGGGTAAGTTTGAACTATATTACTCCCTCGCAGGTTGCCTTCACCCCCACCCCGATTAAATGCTGGCGCTACCTTACACCATTTGTGAATAGCTGAAACAGAAAATTTAGTGCCTTGGGCGTAGACAAAATTCTGGAAAAGAGGAGGGGAGGGGGGTCCAATTATGAACAAAAATATAGAAAAAGGGGGGAGTCCAAATTTTATACGTTATACAAGGACCAAAAAAATTTTCCACGCTTCATGCGGGATGTTTATTAAACTTGTTTTGCCCAAATACTTCATATTTCCATATTGAATTCAATAAAAATAAGTCCATAAAACAAAGAAAAGGGGTGGGGGTGTCCACGTGGTCCTATCAAAATTACAAAGCAGCACAAGTTTCGGAAGGGGGACTAATTAAAACATTAAAAATGTTTTGATTATTTTACTACAAAATAATTTCCACTATTTGTCATAAAAATTTATTGCAAAATTAAGCGAATTTAAAAAAAAAAGTTTAAAAAGACCATAACATTTGAACATTAGCAATTTTTTTAAAGGGGGGGGGTGGGTTCTTTCTTTGTGGTGCGGGGGTGGGGGGGGGTGGAGAAGAGGTGGGCATGGCGCTGCCCACCCTGTCTTTGTTTGTTTGGTACCCACCCGGCCGGCCCCCCCCCTTGTTGCTCTTTCTTTTCTTTATGAATCTGGTCCCGCCTTGGCTTGCCTAGAATATTGTTGTTGTACGTGGCAATGTATGGCAGTTGTACATAGGATTCATTGTTTTGCATATAGCACAGGATACTGGGTGTTTTTTTTTTTTTTAGCAAACATACAACGAACATTACACAATACATTGCATTACCTAAGCGAACCGATCACGAGTCGCTTAAATTTGGCTACAGAATCATGGTTTACTAGAAAATGGTCCTAAGGCTTACAGATAGGTAAGCACTAACAAGGACCATTCTTAATACTGTTTTTAAAACTAAAAAGTGAAGGAGCGGATATTTGATTTTCTGAAAGTGAATTCCATTTTGAAACAATTCTGTTGGTAAAAAAGAATTTACGGCAGTTAATTCTAGATTTTTGTACTTTTATTTTAAGTGAGTGTCCTCTTGTCGGATTTAAATTGAACAAAAAGAAATCATTTGGATTTATGTTGGTTTTTGAGTGAAGTATTTTATAGCATTCGGTTAGATCAAAAATATTACGCCGTTCTTGTAGCGTTTGGATTTTTAAAAATTTTAACCTATTCTCATAGCAAGCATACCGTAAATTGCATCGTTTAAATAATCTTCATGTAAAATTGCGTTGAACTTGTTCAATTATTTTAATATCTTTAATCATATAGGGGTTCCAAACCACACTAGCGTATTCAACAATAGGTCTTACGTATGAAATATAAGCGCGTAAAAAGTTTTTAGGTGAGTTGGAAGAAAATGTTCGAAATAGAAGAGCTATAATTTTTAAAGCTTTTTTGGCAATTATTTGACAATGTTTTGAAAATTTAAGGTCATGAGATATATAAACCCCTAAGTCTTTTATTAAATTCGTTTTGCTAAGAATTTTTTCTCCTAAGATGTAATTCGAAGGTTGTTTTAGTTTTCTTAGACCAAGTTGAAGAACTTCACATTTTTGTTCTGACAGTTGAAGCTGCCACTCTCTAGACCAGTTCCAGATTCGATTTAAGTCTTCCTGAAGCAATTTTTTCTTTTCTTTTTCGTCATCTAATGAAAAGTCCAAATAAAGCTTTACGTCATCGGCGAAAAGCTTAATCTTAGAATGTTTCACACAATCAACAATATCGTTAATGAAAATAAGAAACAAAAAGGGCCCTAACACAGAACCTTGAGGAACAGAACTCTTAACATTTCGGGTGGCAGATTCTTGATTGTTTAACAGCACCTTAAGATCTCTACCTACTAAAAAAGCTTCAATCCATTTTAAAAATCTTCCAGTTACTCCAAATTTTTCTAATTTATATAAAAGCTTCTGGTGTGATACAGTGTCAAAGGCTTTTGCAAAATCTAAATAAATAACGTCAATTGATTTTTTTTATTTTTAAGTGAAAATGTCCAATCATTTAAAGTTTCTAGCAACTGTGTTATGGTTGAGCTGTTAGCCTTAAAGCCATGTTGGCACCTGGACAAAATATTTAGAAAAAAGGCTGATAGTTCATCCTTAACAAGTCGCTCCATGAGTTTACATGCAAATGATGTAAGCGATATTGGACGATAATTTTTTTCATCGCTTTTTGATCCTTTTTTATAAATTGGGATAACAAAAGCAGTTTTCCAATCTTTGGGCAAGGATCCAGAATTAAAGGATTTTTGGAAAATAGTAGACAAAGGTTTTGCAATTAAATTTTTTAAACGTTTGAAAAAGTAAGCAGGAAAACCGTCAGGTGTATTTGACATTTTATTTGGTAATTTTTTGATCGCTAGTATAATATTTTTAACAGTAAAAGACATATTTTCCAGGGTTCCTATTTTTTGTACGTCCATTTTTGGTAAAGTTCCATCGTCATTTATAAAAACTCCACTGAAAAAATTTGCAAAAAGCTCAGCTTTTTCTTTATTATTGGTAACAATTAATCCACTGTCATTCATAAGCGGTGGTATGTTTTCTTTAGTTTTAATTTTATTATTAACAAATTTATAGAAATTTTTTATATTCTTAGATTTTAAAATGCGCTCTTCCATTTTTTGGTTACATGATTTTACTAATTGTTTATATTCCTTACAAAGAAGCTTGTACTCATTTTGTTTTAGTGATTTTTTGTATTTCCTCCACATTTTTTGCGTTTTGTTTTGTAAACTTGTAAGATTTGAAGGTTGTTTCCTTATATGTAAAGATTTATTGATTTTTTTAAGTGGAACATGTCGCCTAATTCCTTCAAATAAAATATCTTTGAAACACTGCCAGTATTCTTCTACGCTTGAGCAAAACGAGAAAAGATAATCCCAGTCGACTGTCATTAAAAAAAGGGAAAACATTTCGTAGTCACTGTTTAAAAAATCAGCAACCCATCGTTCATTTTTGGGGGCGGGTTCGGGTGTGGGTTTTTTCTGTGGCGGGACTTTTTGGTTCTGGGAAAAAAGAAAACCATTCCTGTTCATTTCGATTGTTTGATTTAACGAAAAATTTTGACCAATCAATTCCAGGAAGATTGAAATCTCCAGAAAGAACAACAGATCCTCTAAAATCTTCAAAAATATCACGAAGCAGAGTAAAAATCACTAAGTCGATTTTGCGAGTCGTTTGGGGTTTCCTATATAAACAAATAAATCAAACTTTCGTTTTATTTATAAGTGTTACATCCACAGCAACAACTTCAATATTTGCATATATTTCCGGTAATAAGAGCTGAAGTGCGTGATAATTACGTTTAATTAAAATACAAACACCACGACCTTCTTGGTTAACCCTGTCTTTTCTATAAACGTCATAAATTCCTAAACTATTTAACATTTGGTTAGTAATGATTTGGTTCAACCATGTTTCTGTCACCATTATAAAATCATTATCATCATATATAATATTCAGCCCCGAAATCAAAATATGGAATTCTTCCAAGGAGCTTTTAAGACTTCGAGCATTAAAATATAAAGCTTTCAAAAAC
>JASAMX010020133.1:0-39084 GCA_030248175.1 Microlaimidae sp. YZB2_3 | reverse complement strand
TTGTTTGAATAGGAAGAAGGAAGAATTGCCAAAATCTATTTTATTATTTATTATGCAATTATTTTTGCTTTTTAGAAGTGAATTATCAAAATGAATCATTAAATGAAAAATTTCCTACTGTTTTTTTGCTAATAGTAATATCCATTATTGTTGTTACAACCTGTAGCGTAGGTATTTAAAATTAATTTATTAAAAAATTTTTTTACGAAGATTTAGGTAAGCCGATATCTTTTTTGAGAAATAGAACTTTTACTTTGCAGTTTTTTAAAAACTTTTGATCAGTTTGATTTTGAGTATAAAATTAGATTGAATTTAATAGGAAAAATTCTATTTAAAAAAAAAAATATTTAAGATTTTTTCGTCAATATTATTGTTTTATTATATTCGAAAATTTAAAGTTTTGGAAACTCATTATTAAAATTTTTTTCTTTTTAAAGATATCTCGAACACTCCGGTCTCCGATAACGCAACAAAAAATTTTGGGAAGGGGTGGGGCCTGAAATTTTTGTTTTTGGAATTACCCAAATTTTCGAAGTTAGCGCAAGGATGGCACGTAACCCTACTCCCCACACTCTCTTTCACCCACACTCTCAACAATGTTTTTTTAGAGCAGATCTCTCGCAACAATCCAGTTTCGGATAACTCAACGAACATGGAAGGTTTTTTTTATATGAAAGCACCTCGACGTATTTGGAAACTGGCCATTTGAGAATATTTGGTGAGTGCGTAGGCAAGGATGATGTGTGGAAAAAAATTAATAGAACCAACGGAAGTATTAGTGTGCGGGGGTAGGAAGGATTTTTGTCATTATAAAAAAAGTAATTTTTATTTATATTTTATTATTTTTTTGCATTTTATTTTTAAGTTGGAATTCTTCTTATGTTCTTTTAAAATATTTTTATTAATTTTGGTTAAATTTATAATTTTACAACAAAAATTGAGATATTGTACTGGTATAAAATTTCTAAATAGTGTTTTTTAAAATACAAACAAAAAAATGTAGCTTTGTTTAGAGCTATTTTGAAAATGTTTCAAAAAAAAGCATAATATTATTATTAGACTAAAATGATAAAGACTGATTTTTTATTTATTAGATCAGTTTAACTAATATTTTTTGATATTCCTTTTATTCCTTAAAATAAAACTTATTGAAAATAAAAAAAAAAAGGGAGAAAAAAATTTCAGAAGTGGTTTATGACCACAGCAAAATGGAGCCACAGTTAGTATAAAATATGTGTGTCTGTGACTCATTTTAAATTTAAAACAGGACCCTACCAAACTACAGAATGAGTCACAGTCACGTGTATTTTTTATCTATAGTGGTCATTTTTTGCCGTAGCAAAACGAACTATTGTCGCTTACTACGGAGAGCCACTGTCGTTGGACGAAATACACGTGACTGTGACTTATTCTGTAGTTAGAAGGTTCCCGTTTAAAATTTAAAATAAGTTACAGGCACACGCATTTTATACGTACTGTGGCTCATTTTGCCGTAGTAAATATTTTCCCGAGTGGGGTCTACAGTACACGGGAAGTTAGTCAATAAAAGCTGGATAAGGTCTAAATAACTTTGTCGCGAAATCGAAATGTTAATTTTTTTTACTATGAAAACGACTTTTGGCTTCGACTGCTTTTTTAAACTGCGTCTTAAAACCCAGTTTTCGTTAAAAAAGCTAGGGGAAAATTTGAATCGGGCAGTAACATTAATTTTGATGTATCTCCATTTTTACGCTCAATACCGTTTTTAAAAAATAATAAAATACATCTGCAATTAAATGTTCCAAGCTTCAGAATTTGAGACATATAATCTCAAGTATTGTTTAAAAATCCGTGATGACTTTTTGCACTTTCTGAGATAAAAAAAATAACTATCGTGACTCTTTATGCCGAAATTAATCCTGCCGAATGTTTTTGATAGTAAAAAATCCAAATAAAAACATTAATACCTAAACAAACTGTCGGGCACTAAGAATATAGATAAATATATCATTCTACGCAAAAAAAAAAATTAGTTTTTTTAAATTATTTGCAAAATAGCATAAAATCTTATATTAAAAAAGAAAAAAAATCTCTGATGGTTTTAGGATGTTGAATTAATTAAAAAAAGTTTTTTAGAGAATCTTGATTTTATATTAGCTCTTAATTTAAGTTTTCAAGAACATAAAAACGTTAATTACATTTTATATTATTGCGAAATAATCGAAAAAAAACTTTTTAAATTCAAAATCCATCCTAAAACCGTCGGCAACTCCCCGACGGTTTTCAATATAGGATTTTATGCTATTTTGCGCATAATTATCCATAATTTAAGTTTTTTGCGTAGAATGATATATTTTATCTATATTCTAAGTGCCGACAGTTTGTTTTAGGTATGTATGTTTTTATAGCAATTTTACTATCAAACCGTCGGCAGTTTTTAGTTTAAAACCGTCGGCAGAACCGTCGGTAAAGATTACGATCGTAAAATAATCTCCGCATCTTTTTATATTTTAATAACTTGATCAGGAAAACTGTCTGTTTTTTTTTGTTTAGTAGACTGCCCGGACAACAGTCACTGTATTAACGACGGGCCTGGAATGGTGATGTGCGCCTGCGATGCTGGTTATTGGGGTTACAAATGCCTGAAATCGGTATGGGATGTAGTTTAAGGATTAATTTGCGCTTTGCGATTTTCGCTGAAATTTGCATATATTTTTTTAATCAATCCAAAACCTATATACATTGGCAGAAGGTGGCTTCAAGGGTGTTAAACCCGCCTTGCTATACTTGTAAATGATGCTGCAATGCCTACTTCCTTTTCGAAAATGAAAAGAAAACTACTATTAGAAATATTCGCCATTTTTGACCGATTCCAAGAAAATTGTGCAACAGTTGTAACGAAACTTTAAAAATAGGTTTTAACCCATATTTTTACCTCGTTAAACCCTCTGAGGGGCAGTCTACTAAACAAAAAAAAACAGACAGTTTTCCTGATCAAGTTATTAGATATAAAAAGATGCGGAGATTATTTTTTTACGATCGTGATCTTTGCCGACGGTTCTGCCGACGGTTTTAAACTAAAAACTGCCGACGGTTTGATAGTAAAATTGCTATAAAAACATACATACCTAAAACAAACTGTCGGCACTAAGAATATAAATAAAATATATCATTCTACGCAAAATCAAACTTTAATTTTGAATAATTATTGGCAAAATAGTATAAAACCTTATATTGAAAACCGTCGGGGAGTTGCCGACGGTTTTAGGATGTTGAATGAATTTAAAAAGTTTTTTTCGATTATTTCGCAATAATCTAAAATGTAATTAACGTTTTTATGTTCTTGAAAACTGAAATTAAGAGCTAATATTAAAATCAAGATTCTCTAAAAAACTTTTTAAATTCATTCAACATCCTAAAACCGTCGGCGATTTCCCGACGGTTTTAATATAAGATTTTATGCTATTTTGCAAATAATTATTTAAAATTTAAGTTTGATTTTGCGTAGAATGATATATTTTATCTATATTCTTAGGGCTGTTAATTTTTTTAGGTATTAATGTTTTTATACCAATTTTACTATCAAACCGTCTGGTATAACCGTCGGTAAATTTTACTTATCGTTATTTTTTTCTCTCAGGATCTGCAAAAATCATCACGGATTTTTAACAATACTTGAGATGAGATATCTCTGAGAAGTACTGAAGCTTGGAACATTTGATTGATGTTATTTTTTTATTTATTTTTATAAAAACGGTATTGACGTAAAAAAAATGGAGATACGTCGAAATTAAGTGTTACTGCCGGTCGAACTCCCCTCTTAACTCTTTAAACGAAAACTGGGTTTTTAAAGAACACAGTTAAAAAAGCAGTCGAAGCCAAAAGGTGGTTTTCAGTAGTAAAAAAACGTAAGTTTTCGATTCTTCGCGACAAAGTTATTTTTGACCTTATCCAGCTTTTTATTGACTAAGCTTCCGTGTACTGTAGACCCCACTGCGTCGTTACTACGGCAAAATAGAGCCACAGTACTTAAAAAGATGAGTGTGCCTGTAACTCACACTCCAAAAAAAAAAAAAAATTTTAAACGGGACCCTATTAACTACAGAATAAGTCACAGTCACGTGTATTTTCAATAAAACGACAGTGGCTCATTTTGCCGTAGTAACGACGATCGTTACGTTACTACGGCAAGAAATGAGCCAGTGATCAATAAAAAATAACACGTGACTGTGACTCATTCTGTAGTTGGTAGGGTCTTCGTTTTAAATTTAAAATGAGTCAAAGTACATATATATCATGTATGAACTGTGGCTCATTTGCTGTGGTAACGACCCACGACTAAAACCTGCTTATACCGCAAAATAATTAGCTTCAATAAGTATTTCTAAGGAAATAAAAGGAATATCAAAAAAATATTAGTTAAACTGATCTAATAAATAAAAAATAGATCTTTATCATTTTTAGTCTAATAATAATATTATTCAAAATTTTGAAAAACATTTTAGCAAAAATAGCTCTAAACTAGGGCTACATTTTTTGTTTGTATTTTTAGAAAACACTATTTAGAAATTTATACCAGTACAATATCTCGATTTTTTGTTGAAAAATATAAATTTAACCAAAATTAATAAAAATATTTTAAAAGAACATAAAGTATTTCCAACTTTAAAATCAAATTTAAAAAAGATAATAAAATATAAATAAAAATTACTTTTTTTATAATGACAAAAATCCTTCTGTATCTTGCGCACACTAATCCTTTCGTTGGTTCTATTAACGCTTTTCCACACATCATTACCTTGCCTACGCACTCACCAAATGTGCTGGATGGCAGTTCCAAATACGTCAAGTCTTTCATAAAACGAAAACCTTCCATGTTCGTTGAGTTATCCGAAACTGGATTGTTCGAGAGATCTTTGAAACGTTGTTGATATAGATGAAAGAGAGTGTGGGGGAGTAGGGTTACATCCATCCTTGCTAGCTTCTAAATTTTTCGGTAATTCCAAAGACAAAAATTTTAGGGCCCCTTTTCTTGCCCAAAAATTTTTGTTGCGTTATCTGGAGACCGGAGTGTTCTAGATATCTTTAAAAAGAAAAAAATTTTAATAATGAGTTTCCAAAACTTTAAATTTTTCTGAATTTATAATAAAACAATAATATTGACGAAAAAAATCTTAAATATTTTTTTTTTTTAATAGAATTTTTCCTTATTAAAAATTCAAAACTAATTTTATACTCAAAATCAAACTGATCAAAAGTTTTTAAAAAAAACTGCAAAGTAAAAGTTTCTATTTCTCAAAAAAGATATCGGCTTACCTAAATCTTCATAAAAAAAAGTTTTTAAATAAATTAATTTTAAATAAAATCCTACGCTACAGGTTGTAACAACAATAATGGATATTACTATTAGCAAAAAAACAGTAGGAAAATTTTCCATTTAATGATTCATTTCTGACAAAATTCACTTCTAAAAAGCAAAAATAATTGCATAATAAATAATAAATTTATAGATTTTGGCAATTCTTCCTTTTCTTCCTATTCAAACAAAATTTGCAAAAAAAAATATTAACTATTTTTTTTTTTTGCAAATTTTGTTCGAATATTTTTTAAAAAAATAATTGCCAAAATCTATTTTTTTATTATTTATTATGCAATTATTTTTGCTTTTTAGAAGTGAATTATTTCAAAAATGAATCATTAAATGAAAAAAAAAAAAAAAAATTTTTTGCTAATAGTAATATCCATTATTCTTGTTACAACCTGTAGCGTAGGCAAAAATTTAAAGTTAATTTATTAAAAAACTTTTTTTTATGAAGATTTAGGTAAGCCGATATCTTTTTTGAGAATTAGAAAAAAAACTTTCGGCAGTTTTTCTTAAAAACTTTTGATCAGTTTGATTTTGAGTATAATTTTAGTTTTGTACTCTTAATAAAAAAAAATTCTATTTAAAAAAAAAAATATTTAAGATTTTTTTCGTCAATATTATTGTTTTATTAAAAATTTTGAAAAATTTAAAGTTTTGGAAACTCATTATTAAAATTTTTTTCTTTTTAAAGATATCTTGAATATTTCGGTTTTCTGATAACGCAACAAAAATTTTTGGGAAAGAAAAGGGGCCTGAAATTTTTTTCTTTGGAATTACCGAAATTTCGTAGCTAGCAAGGATGGATGTAGGGTTTTGTCCCCACACTCACTCTTTTTTTTTTCAACAACGTTTTTTTAGAGATCTTTTGACACAATCAAGTTACGGATAACTTAACCAAAAAAAAAAGTTTTCGTTTTATGAAAGACTTGACGTATTGGGAAAAAAAAAAAAAAACGATTTGGTGAGTGCGTAGGCAACACCACGATGTGTGGAAAAGCGTTAATAGAACCAACGAAGGGATTAGTGTGCGAAAGATGCTAAGGATTTTTGTCATTATAAAAAAAGTAATTTTTATTTATATTTTATTATCTTTTTTAAATTCGATTTTAAAGTTGGACAATTTTATGTTCTTTTAAAATTTTTTTATTAATTTTGGTTAAATTTTTTTTTTACAACAAAAAATTGAGATATTGTACTGTTATAAATTTCTAAATAGTGTTTTCTGAAAATACAAACAAAAAATGTAGCCCAAGTTTAGAGCTATTTTTGAAAAAATGTTTTTCCAAATTTCGCAGAATATTATTATTAGACTGAAAATGATAAAAACCTATTTTTTATTTATTAGATCAGTTTAACTAATACTTTTTGATATTCCTTTTATTTCCTTAGAAATACTTATTGAAGCTAATTATTTTGCGGTATAAGCAGGTTTTAGTAGTGGGTCGTTACCACAAAAAATGAGCCACAGTTAGTAAAAAATAAGTATTTCTGTGACTCATTTTAAATTTAAAACAGGACCGTACCAACTACAGAATGAGTCACAGTCACGCGCAATTTTTTATTGATAAGTGGCTCATTTTTTGCCGTAGTAACGAAATTATCGTCGTTACTACGGCAAATGAGCCAGAGTCATTATGAAATACACGTGACTGTGACTTATTCTGTAGTTAATAGGGTCCCGTTTTAAATTTAAAATAAGTCACAGGCACACGCATTTTATACGAACTGTGGCTCAGTTTGCCGTAGTAACGTCGAGTGGGTCTACAGTACACGGAAGCTTAGTCAATAAAAAGCTGGATAAGGTCAAAAATAAATTTGTTGTGCAGAATTGAAAACTTACGTTTTTACTACTAAACTACTTTTGGCTTCGACCGCTTTTTTAACTGCGCTCGTTAAAAACCCAGTTTTCGTCTAAGAGTTAGAGGCAAATTCGCCGCAGTAACATTTGATTTTTTTTTGCATTTCGTTTAAGAAAACCGTTTTTGAAAAAATAAATAAAAAAATAACATCTACCAATGTTCCAAGCTTCAGCCTTTTTTGAGTATATCTATCTCAAGTATTGTTAAAAAATCCGTGATGATTTTTGCAGATCTGTAGAGAAAAATAACGATCGGTGATCTTTACGACGGGTTCTGCCGACGGTTTGATAGTAAAATTGGTATAAAAACATTAATACCTAAAAAAACTGTCGGCACTAAGAATATAGATAAAATATATCATTCTACGCAAAATCAAACTTTAATTTTAAAAATAATTATTTGCAAAATAGCATAAAATCTTATATTAAAACCGTCGGGAAATCGCCGACGGTTTTAGGATGTTGAACTAATTTAAAAAGTTTTTTAGAGAATCTTGATTTTAATATTAGATCTTAATTTCAGTTTTCAATAACATAAAAACGTTAATTGCATTTTATATTATTGCGAAATAATCCAAAAAACTTTTTAAATTCATTCAACATCCTAAAACCGTCAGCAACTCCCCGACGGTTTTCAATATAGGATTTTATGCTATTTTGCGAAATAATTATCCATAATTTAAGTTTTTTTTGCGTAGAATGATATATTTTATCTATATTTTAAGTGCCGACAGTTTGTTTTAGGTATGTAGTGTTTTTATAGCAATTTTACTATCAAACTGTTGTATCAGTTTTAAATAAAACCGTCGGCAGAACCGTCGGCAAAGATCACGATCGTAAAAAATAATCTCCGCACAAAATCTTTTTCGATATCTTAAAAAATAACTTCTAGATCAGGAAAAAACTGTCTGTTTTTTTTTGTTTTAGTAGGACTGCCCTTCCTAGAGGGTTTAACTAGGGTAAAAATAAGTTAAAACCTATTTTTAAAGTTTCGTTACAACTGTAAGAATTTTACGAAAATAGGTCAAAAATGGCGAATATTTCTAATAGTAGTTTTCTTTTCATTTTCGAAAAGGAAGTAGGCATTGCAGCATCATTTACAAGTATAGCAAGGCGGGTTTAACACCCTTGAACCCACCTTCCGGCCAAATGTATATAGGGTTTTTCGATTGATTAAAAAAATATATGCAAATTTCAGCGAAAATCGCAAAGCGCAAATTAATCCTTAAACTACATCCCATACCGATTTCAGGCATTTGTAACCCCAATAACCAGCATCGCAGGCGCACATCACCATTCCAGGCCCGTCGTTAATACAGTGACTGTTGTCCGGGCAGTCTACTAAACAAAAAAAAACAGACAGTTTTCCTGATCAAGTTATTAGATATAAAAAGATGCGGAGATTATTTTTTTACGATCGTGATCTTTGCCGACGGTTCTGCCGACGGTTTTAAACTAAAAACTGCCGACGGTTTGATAGTAAAATTGCTATAAAAACATACATACCTAAAACAAACTGTCGGCACTTAGAATATAGATAAAATATATCATTCTACGCAAAAAACTTAAATTATGGATAATTATTCGCAAAATAGCATAAAATCCTATATTGAAAACCGTCGGGGAGTTGCCGACGGTTTTAGGATGTTGAATGAATTTAAAAAGTTTTTTTCGATTATTTTGCAATAATATAAAATGTAATTAACGTTTTTATGTTCTTGAAAACTTAAATTAAGAGCTAATATTAAAATCAAGATTCTCTAAAAAACTTTTTAAATTCATTCAACATCCTAAAACCGTAGGCGATTTCCCGACGGTTTTAATATAAGATTTTATGCTATTTTGCAAATAATTATTTAAAATTAAAGTTTGATTTTGCGTAGAATGATATATTTTATCTATATTCTTAGTGCCGACAGTTTTTTTTAGGTATTAATGTTTTTATACCAATTTTACTATCAAACCGTCGGCAGAACCGTCGGTAAAGATCACGATCGTTATTTTTTTCTCTCAGGATCTGCAAAAATCATCACGGATTTTTAACAATACTTGAGATGAGATATCTCGAGAAGTACTGAAGCTTGGAACATTTGATTGATGTATTTTTTTATTATTTTAAAAACGGTATTGACGTAAAAATGGAGATACGTCGAAATTAATGTGACTGCCGGTCGAACTCCCCTCTAACTCTTTAACGAAAACTGGGTTTTAAGACACAGTTAAAAAAGCAGTCGAAGCCAAAAGGTGGTTTTCATAGTAAAAAAACGTAAGTTTTCGATTTCGCGACAAAGTTATTTTTGACCTTATCCAGCTTTTTATTGACTAAGCTTCCGTGTACTGTAGACCCACTCGTCGTTACTACGGCAAAATGAGCCACAGTACGTATAAAATGCGTGTGCCTGTAACTTATTTTAAATTTTAAACGGGACCCTATTAACTACAGAATAAGTCACAGTCACGTGTATTTCATAACGACAGTGGCTCATTTTGCCGTAGTAACGACGATCGTCGTTACTACGGCAAAAAATGAGCCACTATCAATAAAAAATACACGTGACTGTGACTCATTCTGTAGTTGGTAGGGTCCTGTTTTAAATTTAAAATGAGTCACAGACACACATATTTTATACTAACTGTGGCTCATTTTGCTGTAGTAACGACCCACTACTAAAACCTGCTTATACCGCAAAATAATTAGCTTCAATAAGTATTTCTAAGGAATAAAAGGAATATTTCAAAAAATATTAGTTAAACTGATCTAATAAATAAAAAATAGTCTTTATCATTTTAGTCTAATAATAATATTATCAAAATTTTGAAACATTTTCAAAATAGCTCTAAACAGGGCTACATTTTTTGTTTGTATTTTAGAAAACACTATTTAGAAATTTATACCAGTACAATATCTCGATTTTTGTTGTAAAATATAAATTTAACCAAAATTAATAAAAATATTTAAAAGAACATAAAGTATTCCAACTTTAAAATCAAATTTAAAAAGATAATAAAATATAAATAAAAATTACTTTTTTTATAATGACAAAAATCCTTCTGATCTTCGCACACTAATCCTTCGTTGGTTCTATTAACGCTTTTCCACACATCATCCTTGCCTACGCACTCACCAAATGTGCTGGATGGCAGTTCCAAATACGTCAAGTCTTTCATAAAACGAAAACCTTCCATGTTCGTTGAGTTATCCGAAACTGGATTGTTCGAGAGATCTCTAAAAAAACGTTGTTGATATAGATGAAAGAGAGTGTGGGGGAGTAGGGTTACATCCATCCTTGCTAGCTTCGAAATTTTGGCTATTCCAAAGACAAAAATTTAGGGCCCCTTTCCTTCCCAAAAATTTTTGTTGCGTTATCGGAGACCGGAGTGTTCGAGATATCTTTAAAAAGAAAAAAATTTTAATAATGAGTTTCCAAAACTTTAAATTTTCGAATATAATAAAACAATAATATTGACGAAAAAATCTTAAATATTTTTTTTTTTAAATAGAATTTTTCCTATTAAATTCAAACTAATTTTATACTCAAAATCAAACTGATCAAAAGTTTTTAAAAAACTGCAAAGTAAAAGTTCTATTTCTCAAAAAAGATATCGGCTTACCTAAATCTTCATAAAAAAAGTTTTTAATAAATTAATTTTAAATACCTACGCTACAGGTTGTAACAACAATAATGGATATTACTATTAGCAAAAAAACAGTAGGAAATTTTTCATTTAATGATTCATTTTGATAATTCACTTCTAAAAAGCAAAAATAATTGCATAATAAATAATAAAATAGATTTTGGCAATTCTTCCTTTCTTCCTATTCAAACAAAATTTGCAAAAAAAATAGTTAATATTTTTTTAAATTATATAAATTAGTGATGGGCAGTTTCGGTTCCGGGCAAAATTCGGAATTCCGATTAATATTCCGGATTTTTGGAAAATTTCAATTGCGGTTCTGGTTAAGGTTCCGATGTTCTGGGGGTCCCGCAGTTCCGCCTATCACTAATATAAATCATAATAGTTAATTAGAAATACTAGATTTAAGGGCTACTTACACTTAAGGTCAGAACGCTACAAATACTTATATAGCTTTAATTAGTGGTTTAATTCCTCTTTCTTAGCACTAGGAGCATAAAATCCCCCTGCCCACATTATGCATTCAATTGTGTGTTTTTTGTATTGCATAATAATAAAATAAATATACTTACATCCATAATATGTTTTGCAGATGGTTGAGCAGATCGGAATCAGAGCGAAAAGTGTCCACTTCAATTTTATTTATTTCACAGCCTCGTAAATCCAAACTAAAACAACATAACACGCATAATACACTTAATATATGACACATGGCACATAACATTAACGTAGTGTATACACAACACAACAAACACCACATAATGACTGACTTATGAGTAAGACCTTCCAAAAATATAATTTGGGCTTTGCTTGTGCAAGACGATAAAAAATTCATCAATTACAATCTCATAGTGGTTAGTTAAAGATCATAATGCAAGTAAAATTTCGTCATGGGTGATGACTCATTTTTTTAATTTTCGCGTCGTTTTTTTGCATTTTTTTGGGCAGACGAGGACAAATTTTAAGGTTCAAGCTTGGAGGCCTGGAGACTTACCTGCCACATTATTTTATTCCCTTGTTCGAAGAACTCGCTTTATTTTGTTTTGTTTTCATGTATTTCTTTCTACTTACCCAACGACAACGGAACTATTCCAACAACAATTTTCTTTCATACTAAACGATTCTTCTTCACAAAAATTGTATACAGCACCTGAGTTGTCATGATCGCAAGTTTTATTACACAGAGAAGCGCTTGTAATCTATAAAATTAGAATCTACAAAATACTAAAATACTACTTACACGGTATACGTGTAAGTAATTGTTAATAATTCATTTCGCCTACTAAGAGATTCATATTCATAAATTCATATTTGTTTTTAAAAATTAAACATGACGCGTGATCAACCGGAATGAAGTATCTAACATTCAAGTACACATGAGCAGACCTGTGCACGGTCTGGAAATGCCCCCTTCCGGAATTTTATAGGTAAAATCGTCGTAGCTGCAATTTTCGCCCTTTTGTAACGACCAATAATAGCTCAAAATTGTTTTTCGTTCACAAAATCGACCAATCAACGCAATGGCAGCAGAAACGGTGTCTCGGCAGTGTTCCAATTTTTCTTTGGACAGTAAAGCGAAAATGCGTTTACATTCTTACAGTATAACTCGCACGTTTTCCTCGGAACGCGAGGACCACTGGCCGGGACAGATTGAAATGGTTTACACAGGTAAATCGTTGAGTGAATTTAATATTATGGTAGTAGGCGAAAAATAAACCACGCTTACGTTTGCAGCTAACAGTGCCTTATCTATAGTGGCTGTGCCCCTCCTCCTGCCCAAAAATGAAAAGTACTCAAAAACTATGACATTCATTTTTGACCTAATATGATGCGAAATGTTTGCAGTTTTTAGCCTATTTTAATGCATTTTAAACCAATTTAGACCTATTTTTACCTAAATTTTGTTTTTTGTCCTTTTTTTAAAATATTTTTTTCCTCCCCTGCTTGCTCCCCTCCTGTTTTATAGCCCCCGTTTCAAAAAAATTACTTTCCCATGCCCCCCCCACCAATAAAACTACCGGGGGGGGGTAGTGCACTGATCTCTATGAGAAAGAATTTAAGTGAGATTTCATGTTCTCGAAATTTTAAAAGACGCTGGGCAGGAGTAGCGTGCGCGTGCCGGACGGACAAGACCAGGGCTCAAGGAACAGACATGTGCACGGCCCCCCCGGGGTTAAAACGGGGGGGGGGGCAATTCCAAAAATGGGGGGGGGCACGGGGGGGGGGGGGCAACTTTTTTGAAACGGGGGGGGGGGCAATAAAACGGGGGGGCAAGCAGATGGGAAAAGAAAAAAGAAAAAAAAGGGAAAAAAGAGAAAAAAAGAAGGAAGAAAAAGGGAAAAGAGGGACAAAAAAAGCGTAAATAAGGTAAAAAAGGTCTAAAATGGCTTAAAAATACATTGAAATAGCCTAAAAACTGCAAAAAAGCCGCGCTGCCGGCGTCCTCATAGGTCAAAAATGGCGTCATATTTTTAGGATACTTTTTCATTTTTTGGCGGGGGGGGGGGGGGGGGCAATAAAACGGGGGGGGGGGGGGGCAATAAAACGGGGGGGGGGCAAATCCTCCAATAAAACGGGGGGCATTTTCAGACCGTGCACAGGTCTGAAGGAATCTCTGACCGTTGGTAAAAGACAACAGTCGGCAGGAAAAACTTTTGGTCCTGTTCCATTTATACATGGGCATGGAAGCAAGGTTTAAAAAAAGAAAAAGGATTAATTTCCTGTTTTTTACAATCAAAGGAAAAAAAATGTCTACAATACAAATTTTAACCCCATCTAAACTTAATTTTTTAGGCCTAGATCGGCGTTTTTACAATTTTTTTAAAGAATTTGAATAGGTATTTCAAAAATATTATGCATTCTGGCAGATTTTGCGTATTCAATCGGAATAAATAAATTTGCGGTATATGTATAAAATGACCATAAAATGTTTCTAGAACTGGAATTAATAACTCCCAAGTTTTTCGGAAATTTCGGAAAAAAAATTTTTCGGAAATTTCGGATTTTTTTTCTTGGGTTGTTAAAGGGTTGAGTGAGATTTTTTAGATGTTTAAATTTGTTTCAGGCAAACAATAACCCGGTACTGAAAACAAATAATCTTGTAGCTGTAGAACCTTACTATATATATATATTTTTTTTGATTTTTTACGGCTCTTTTTGTATCCGTTTTAGTTTTATTGCTTTAATCTTTTACAGTAAAAGAAGACAGCAGACGATTTTTTGACTAATAACAAAAAATACAATAAAACTATCAAACCACTTAAGGTAGAACACCACAGTTAGATTTTGACGGCAGATCCTTACTAATTAATTTTTACTAAAGTAATTAGACCTGCTGATTTAATTTTTGACATTCATTTTTCTGTAAAAAATGTTATCGTCCACAATCATCAAATAACATCAATAAAAATACATGTCAAAAATACAAAACAGTAATAAAAATTATAACCAAAAATATTCTATTTTTTCATTTTTAATTCAGCGTATCTTAAATAATCAAACATTTTTAATTAAAAAGCTGAAAATTAAAATAAATTTTTTTCAACGTTAAAAATATGGCCCAGCGAAGACACGATCCTAAGGATCCGAGGATCCAGGACCGATGTACTAACCACTCGGCTACTGGGTCAGCTGAGATTTCTCACCTCAAAATCCACTTTTAAAGAAACGGTTCAAAATGTAGTTTTTCGGCGTCAATTAAAAAAAATTAAACGAAAATTAAAAAAATTTGATTCTCTCAGATTTTAATGAAAGTTTGGAAATAGTTAGACACAAGTCAAATGAATACTTTGAATTGTATTTGATTAAAAAACTAATTCAGGATTTTTTTTATTTGATTTTTCTGTTAAAAACATCGATTTTTTTAATTTTTTTTAAAATTTGAATTACGTTAACGTTTTACTCCAAACCACATCTAAAAGTTGCCCCCTATTTTTCTTTAACTTTCTATAAATTTAACTTTCTATAAACTTTCTATTTAATTTTCTATAAATTCACTCAGTTTTCTAAAAAACTGAGTGAATCAAATTTTTTAAATGGTCAAAAACTGTTTTTTAAGCTTTAGATTCATTGAAATATATCTCAAAATAGAACAACTGGTAAACAATGAAATTATTACCGTTAGATACATCATAATCTGAGCTTTCGATCGCACTATACTTTTGTCGGACAAAAATTAATATATCTAAGTTGATATCTAAGTTTTAATAAAATTCGTTATAACTGTGGTGTTTTACCTTAAAACCCATGAGATTAAAAAAAGCAAAATTTGTCGTCACTAAAAAATATTTTGGCAGTATAATCGGCACCTGCCTCACCGGACGTCCAGTGTACGGTACGAAACCAATAAATCTCTGACTTTAACGATCATGTCCTACCATGCACACACAATTGGTTCAAATGAAAAATTACTTTTGATAAACTTACTGAACAGATGAAACAAATAAAATATAAAACGACACCCCGTAGCTTCTCCATTTTAGCTTCTCAACTACAACTGAAACAAATACAACTGTAAAAACGAAATTGATATAATCCAAATTGGAAAGTTAGTTTTGCATGGTTTTTTTGCGTACATCTCGATTAAATATTAGTCAATGTCTGTAATATACCAATGAATTTCTCTAAGAAGTAGTTAAGTGTAGTTTCTGGGGGGATTTACCCTAAAATTTGTGCGAGATGGAAAAAAGAATCTATAAAAAATCTATACTTCTTCTAGCATTATTATGCTTTGTAACCGTAAGTGGACATCCTCCCGATTAAATATCCCTCCCGATTAAATATATATTAAATATTAAATATAAAATATCCCTCCAAAAACCTATTTTTGCGTTTTTTAGTACTGAGACCCCGGGTTATTGCTAAACATACAAAGGGGGAAGGGGTGTTAATTTTCAGATAGGCATTCTGAAGACAAAGTTCAGTATCGGTAGTCAGCTTTTTTTGTGGTGGGTGTCTTGAACTGTAAAATTTATGTTTTCCACAGCTAAGATTTCTACCAATAATACCGACTTAGCATCATTCGGTCATTCGCGATCCCATTGGTTGACCTGCGAAAATGAAAACCGTATTTTATTAAATTGGCTCGGGCCCTTCTGGTACACCCTATGCTCGAAAATATTTAAGAAGGACCTGTCAACCATACATGGGCACGGGGGCAAGGGTTGGGGGGGGTTAACCCCATAGGTGAGAAAGGGGGGAGGCAGGGTGGGGTCCATCCCCCCAGCCTCGAAATTTTGGGACCCCCTAGACGAAAATCTAGGGAGGACCCCCCTCCCCCCGAATTTCCTAATTTTTTACCCCTGACCCTCCTCTAAAATTTGAAATCTGACCCCCCGTGCTCCCTCAGGAAAATTTTAGGTACTTTTTTATACTAAACTTTCTTCCAAAAACGTGAATTTTCATCACTTATTCATGCTTTTACAACCTTTTTATATATGAATATGGCTTTTTATTCAATAAAATGTAGTATTATCCTATAAAAAGAACAATTATTAAAGTTATTATGGTTTAAAACTGTTTTGCTTTGGACACCGGACCCCACCTGACCCTCTCTAGATTTCAAAATTTCGCACCCGGGTCGACCCCGCCCCCTAAAAAGCTGAAGGGGGGGTCAGGACCCCCCTGGGACCCCCCTCCTAGAATTCAAAATTCGATTTACCCCGGGTAACCACTCCCCTAGCTTCCCCGACCGTGCTCACCTATGGTTAACCCAACCCCAAAATCTGAGAAGGGGGGTTTAACCCCCCACTCAGAAATGGGGGGAGAAAAAGTTAACCCCCCATTGGAAAAATAAAGAAAAAATGTCTTTAAAAGGACTTCTAACTGCCTCAAAACTTAAGTTTTGAGGTCAAACTCAAAAATGCAATAAAAAGGGCTTTTTTTACCTAAAATTAACGTTTTTTACCTATTTTTCCTTCAAAATCGAAAAACGATATGGGTAAAATGCACTCCGGAAAAAAGCGATATGGGTATTTTGCGTTTCTCGGATTTTAACCCCCCCCCTAATTTGGGGTTAAAATCCGAGAAAAGTGAGGGCTGGGTTTTAACCCAGCCCTCACTCCGGACCAACTTGCCCATGTATGCTGTCGACCTATAGTCTGTACAAAAATGATGCGGGCCGGCGTCAAAACTGAAATTTTGAAAGATCATACCTCCATAACGTGAGGTAGAATATGTACGCGACATATATCGGAGCATAGCTCAGACTTTTGGCTATTTTTTTTTTGGAAAGGTTAGAAAAAATTGTTTTTCTGTGACGTGATCACTACGGCCGATGCGGTGAAAAAAACCTGGTCCCAAAACAAAAAAATTTTTTTATTAGTACGAGATAAGAAACCCCGCTAGGTACACTTCGCTGCGATTTTTCGCCAAATTAATACACTGCAAAAAAGAAAGGCTTTGTTTTGCTTCCTGCTCGACGTGTGTACGATTTTGATCCTATTGTTATATATCAAATGTCCGCCGTTTTTTATCCCTTAGTTTTGACTTTAAAATTTTTTTTGGGGGGGAGGGTGACCCCCTGGGGGCCAAACACAAATGCCAAAAAATTTTTTAAAACTTTTTTTTCAAAACCATCAAAAATGTAAAATTTATCACATATGACGAATTTTGATATATCGTTTGTGTAAAAAAAACCTAATTAAGCAGTCACAAATGACGAATTTAAAATTTGGAAGCATTCCAAGCCCATATGCTGGCAGCAGCAAACCTTTAAATTAAAAACTTTTCCAAAAAATAACTCTTAAAATTTTAATTTTTTTAAAATTTCCAGGTTATTTCGTTAGAAAAACATAATTTCAAAGTTAAAATCCTACTACAAAAGTGCAAAATATCGGCTAAAAATGCTCGTTTTTAAGTGTTTTCTTACTTGCAAACATGTTTCTCTGTTTGTCAACACAAAAACAAATTTCTAATGACTATGTCTCTGTCTCCCAACTTTTGCCAATATCCAAATGTAATTTTTTGAAATAATGCTATTTTTTCTGTAAAAACGTTTGAATCCCAGATCTGGTCTGAATTGCGTCATTTTAATTGCGGAAGAGCCAATAAAAATCATGAATTATAACGTAATGACAAAAATTGGCATGACTTAAGGAAGAATTTTCAAAGTTTAAAGGAAATTTATGTTGCGTTTTCATGGGGTTATATGCACCACTTTCTAATATTTTAAATCAAAATAAATTTTAAAAAATTAAAAAATAATCTTTAAAAGTTAATATCTATTCTTGTAAAACTTTTAAATTTAGAGATTTGTTGCTGCCAGCATACGGGCTTGGAATGCTTCCAAATTTAAAATTCGTCATTTTTGACAGCTTATTGTAAGCTTAATATTAGGTTTTTTACACAAACGATGTATCAAAATTCGTCATATGGGATAAATTTTACATTTTTGATGGTTTTAAAAAAATTTTCGGCAATTGTTTGGCCCCTCTAGCCACCGGGGGGTCAAACCCCCAAAAAAATTTTAAGGTCAAAAGGAAGGATAAAAAACGGTGGACATTTGATATATAACAATATGATCAAAATCGTACACGCGTCGAGCAGGAAGCAAAACAAAACCTATCTTTTTTGCAGTGTATTAATTTGGCGAGAAATCGCGTAAACCGCTCGCTTTCCACGCATCATACAAAAATTTGAGCGAGCCGATTTCGCTCAAACTTTCAACAAAAAAAAATCGAAAAAGTATGTTTTAACAGCTTTCCGAGCGGTGTTTCTTATCTTGTACTAATAAAAAAGTTTTGTTTTTTTGGGACCAGGTTTTTTTCACCGCAAAGGCTGTAGTGATGACGTCATCAAACATTTTTTTCTAACCTTTTTAAAAGATAGCCAAAACTTTGAGCTATGCTTCGATATGTCCCGCACTCATTCCATCTCGCGTTATAGAGATATGACCTTTTAAAGTTCGAGTTTTATCGCCAGTCCGCATTATTTTTGTATAGACTATAGTTTTTAGTGATGGGCGGAACTGTGGAACCCCCGGAACTGCTTATAAAACTGCGAAACCCCTGGAACACCGGAACTCCAAATTTTGCCTGGAACGTCTGGAACCCGGAACTGCCCATCACTACTAGTTATAGCCGCTTTCCCTGTTACTGAGACATAAAAAGTCACTATTTATAACACAAACGTAACTCCGATTTGTTGTTGCATTACCTGCAACTTAACTTCCTTATGCAGATTATGCAAAGGGCAGGCACTACGACAAGCCAGGAGGGGCGAAAAAGTTTCACCCCTATGGTTGAGACTCTTCGTCCAACATTAATAACGTTGGCAACCTTTACCGCTAGTGTTCACTACATGCAGTGTTCACTCATTCCGAGGTCTTCGTCAATGGATTTTTTAAGTCGCCTTATATTGATTTTACTATTTAACGTCGTACATGGGTAGTATAGGTGTTCCTGCAAGGCCAGTGGTACAAATTCCACAAACCATAGAGCTGTATTTGTCTGTCCACTGGTTTGCTAGATAAAAAACTGCCATGAGTGGCCGACGTACAACAACCTTTTTCTAGCCATGCCAAGCTGGACTCATTTCTATGAGAGACAAGATCCAGCAACCAGGTGGTACCCGTAGGCCGTTGAAACGTGACGTTTAGTATTTGTGTTAAAGTAAAAAAAGAGAGGCGTAGTTACGAGTATTTTATATTAATTCTGACTCATTTTTTCTTGATAAGGACCAATCCATTAAATTCCATGAAATTGAAATCTTATGCAAGTAAATATAGCTTTTGGTAAATCTTGAGGAACCCATGTTTTTAAATAAACAAACAGACTATTTAAAAAAAGTCTTTATTCCTGAAATCTGAATAACTCTTATCGGTAATCTAAAATGGAACGCTTTACCTGAAAATTTTAGTAATTCTGCTTTTTGTTACCAACAGTTTAATAAGATTCCAAAAAATTAAGTATATTAGTAGGACTTGAAAGTTAATTTCTAAATTAGCAATTATATTTTAAGAAATGTATTTTTAACAATTGAATATGCATACAAAAAACAAGTACATCCATGTTCAGTTAAAAAATTTTATTAAACTTTATTATACTTTTTTAAAATTTTAGAGTACAAAACATTTATAGACTTTCATTATTTACAGCATAATATATTAACAAAATACACAATGCGTACTTTACAAAAAAACAACTATGCATTCACTAGATGCTTATTAGTGTACGTGAAGAATAAAAAGTGTAAGTTTGCACTACGCTAGTGCGGCGTTTTTTCATTTAGTATTGTTATTAGTGTGCAAGGGTTAAATTTTATGATTTTTTGTTTTTAGGCCCAGCATTTTTTTAATGTTTATAAAACGTTAGCATATTAACAATTATGAAGTGTACAAATAGTTCAGATTGAAAAGCTTATTATCCTTCTAAGCATTTAGATTCCAGAAGCATCCCATAAGTGGTGTTGTTGAACAAAATTATACAACTTTTATAATGTCAAATAATGTTTTTTCCTAGACCCTTGGATGGATCAAATTTTAAAAATTTTAGAGCGCGAGGTAAGTCTTAACAGGCTAACAAACGTGACTTTTTTATTTTATCGACCACACAAAAATACCACTATTTTTTATCTTCCACTATAAATTTTTAAACCAAACATTTTAACAAAACGAACCACTGGAGGTAAAATTTACATTACTATCAAAGTTAGTTTGTATAAAGTATGATGCGCCCGACTCTAGCAATATATTTCGAGTGATTGTCCTCGTCTAGCTTAAAAAAAATATCGGGGTGTGAAGTGGATAGAATTACAATCAAGATGAGTGAGTCCCGCCCTACTTTTTTTGCCAATTTTCCAAAAAAATATCTGATATTTATATTTTAAACATTTTTTTAAACTATTTTTTTTCGAATCTACTTCAAAACTTTAATGCAACTAAAATAACTTAAAATGTATTCCAAGCTTTAGATTGAATAAGCTTCAGATTCCTTAATTTAGCGAGAAAGCTGCATAGAAAACTCCGCTTTAAATGGCCGGCCATTCGGGATAAAACATCATAAATATGTACATATTAATCGGATCGGGGGTGGCATTCTGACACAACACTTGCATTTACCCCGATACATTAAAAATAAAAATAATACATATATATTGTAAATAAATAAAACTGCCGCATATGGGAGAGAAAATGATTGCAATGATTTTTTTTTAAATTTTTTTTTCTCGCGCTGCAAAACCACCCAGCGCAAAATAAAAATTTCCATCAATGCGCGTATTTTATTTTTTATTAAATTAATCCTACGGGAGAAAATATTTACCCACCTCTCGTGTTGGATAAATTCTTATTACTTAAAACAATAGGAAAAATTTACTCAGGTTTTAACCTGGATAAAATTGATTTTTCACTCGCATCCTTAAGCACGTAAAAAAAGTTATTCCGGGAAACTTTTAACCGCGCGTCAGAATGCGACCCCGGATATTTCTTTCGTGAGAGATAATTAGTAAGTTTTTAATCAATAATTTTAGCGCACACACTTTTTGTACAAACTACAATTTAATTATCAAAATTAACAAAAATTATAAATATATTTTACTTTTGTATATAATTCTTAACTTAACAAAACATAACGTATTAATTGAAGTTTACAATATATGAAGAATTGCAAAGAAATTTGAAAAATTTAACAAAAGAAAATAAACGCAATAATTTTTAACAAGTAGTTAAACTATAAAACAACAAGTAAGCATACACACAATAAAACTAAGAATAACAAACACGACTTATGAGATAAATATAAACCAAAATCTCTATTTTTAATCTCCTTTGCTTTTACTTCTATATTTTAAATCATATCCTCTGTGGTGTGTTATCTCACTGAAGTATACCTAAATTTTTTCTGGGTTCTAAAACTCCAGTGATTTTCTGGGTTCTAACTCTAGTGATCCAAACCCCTATCCCCTAGTGATTTAGAAACAAAGGCAAAGGTTTTTAACAAAACGTACAAAGGAGCAACAACAAAAAAATGTTAGCACTTTGAAGGAAAATGAATTAGCCAATGCTTTACGAAATATTATATCATAAATAAATCACTCCGGTGAGCATATAAACGGAGTACTAAGTTTTTAGCAACGTAATTATTCATACAAAAACCAACAGATTTAAAACAGGAAAACCGTTCTATATATATAAAAATCAATTATTAAAAAAATATCACATCGCAAAATGGACTAATGGCGCCACATAAAATATGAAATAGTAACGGTCGGCGGAATTTCTAGATTATTTTAAAAAAAACAACTTGATGCGCATACAAATTTTCGTTTTTACCACAGCAGATTCAGTCATATACACCATAAAATACTCTTAACCTTAACTCTTCTGTGTTTTAACGTTATAAGGCAGAGTCACGTTGATTTTATACTGATTTCAAGTCTTTATATCGTAGTATGTAGTCAAGACGATATGCAGTACAATCATAGGTGGACAGCCTCCCGGATTTTCGGGAGAGGGGGGTATACCCGATCCTCAAAATTTGGAGGGGGCGGGGTGTCCCAAAAATTTTTTTTGTGGTATATCTCAAATACCCCATTTTTAACGTTTTTAGTACTGGCACCCAGGCCCTGTGCCGGGGGGGCAGGGGGGCCATGCCCCCCCCCCTTTCTGGGTTGGCCGGGGTAAAAAATAAGGAAGATGATGTAGGTCTAGGGGTGTGGGGAGAGGTAAAAGCGAAGGTAACTTCATTTTGAACCCTGCTTCTCCTTACCTTCTTTCTTGGGGTATGCCAAAAGTGGATTCTGCCGGCCTGGCTGCCTTGAATTCATATAAATAGTTATTTTTAAGCCCTAATTTTGATCATTTTTAATGCTAAATAAAAAAATTTCGCCTCCGGCGGCTGGGGGGACACCTCCCAAACCCCCCGGCGGACGCTTCGCGTCCGCCTGGCGCCGCTTCACGGCGCAAAAAGCGGCGCTTTGCGCCGCATTTATATTCCATTTCCAGTTTTTTGGAGTCTGGCCCCCTCCTTTCAAAAATCCTGGCACAGGCTATGCTGGCACCCCCCTAATTTTAGGGGGGGGGTGTCCGGGGTACCCCCAAATTTTAGGGGAGGGGGTGTCGGCTATAATCGGGATTTAGGGAATATAACCCCCCCAAACCCCCCCGCCCAGCCATGATTTTAAGTAAACCCTCTGTTAGCGGACTACCTGTTTGGAATACAAAATGAAGTTTAACACATTCACCTAAGAAATACTTAATACTTATATTACAACAAAACCAATAAAATCCATTTAATTTTGATGAAGATCCATTTCATTTAGTGAAATTTAACTAGGTACAATAATAGTGGCGTAGTAAAATTTTGTTACAGAAGAAGTCTGTGGAAACTGTGGAAACTTTTTGATCTACGAATGACTTTTTTTTAAATTTATTGCTGAATTACATCATCATGTACATTTGTGATTAATCGATTAAAGATATTTGATTAGGTGTTTCTAGTAATTTTATTCATAGATGCAGACCTGTGCACGGTGTGAAAATGTCCCCCCCGCTTTATTGGAGGATTTGTCCCACCCTCTCCGCGAAAAAATGAAAAAGTACCCAAAAATTATGACGCTATTTTTTACCTATTATGACGCCATCGTCGCGAAATTTTTGCAGTTGTTAGCCTATTTCAATGCATTTTAAGCCATTTAGACCTATTTTTACCTTATTTTCACTTTTTTGTCCCTTTTTCTTTCTTTCTCTTTTTTTTTCTTTCTCCCCCGCTTGCCCCCCCCCGCTTTTAAAAAAGTTGCCCCCCCCAATAAATCCCGGGGGGGGCAGTGCACAGGTCTGTAGATGTACGGTTTCCACAATTTTGCCCGGCACTCTTCTCGAAGTATCAGTACAGGTACCTGCGAGCACACTAACTTAGCAAGCACAGTATAATGTTCCATTAAAAATGTTGAATTATTGTTTTAAAACTGTTTTTAATAAATTTCAGTTTTTATTGGTGTTGTACTATTATATTAATCAATGTGTTTATATGTGTATGTGTATCAATCATGTTTTTACTTTCCTCTTGTAAAATAAAAACAATTTTTTTGATCCAAAAAACTAAAGGTTCAAAAGCTTAAAAATATTGAGAATAAAAAATGCTTACGTATTTTGTACTTAAATACCCCTGGTCGGGCGAAATAAATTATAACTATTAAAATATATTAATCTTGGCATCATTAAAACAAATGATCGCAGCAGAAAAATTTACTGATTTTGTATCTTGTCAATCGAACATATCAGTGCCCACAAAATACCGCTATATCAGGCATTATAATTTAACACGTAGCTTGGAAATTATATAAAAATATATAACGCATCACAAAACTGTTTACTGAATTTTACTAATTTTACGGACTTTATAATACAAAATTTTTGTTTCCACCTTCAAGGATAGGAAACGGATACAATGAACCAACACAAATTTATACAGGATTTACAATAAAACAAAGCAAATTTGTCGGCAGATTTCGTGTAAGGCGTTTAAATTTACCATTCATTTTAAGTTTGTGACCGAATAAAACCAAGAAACAACATAAATTACTGGTAGCTCAGTTATAAATGGGTTTATTATCACTGTGGTTTAAAACGTGTTAAAAGAAATAATTGTTATAAGTTTTCTTTTCGCCAATGCACATCCACATATACACAGATTAGTTGTTGTAAAAAAATAAAAGTATTTTCTGTGTCAATGTAAATCTTTTTATACAATAATTGAGTTTCTTTTTAGAAAATATTAAAAATAAAATAATTAAAAAAAATATTCTTTTATAATACCCCAGTAATGATAAATTTAAGTATTATATTAGAAATTTTTTATATCAAAACAAATAATGAAAAACCCTTATTAGGTGCAAAAGCTAAAAAAAACTTTTTTTCAAAAATAGCACTAAACCGTTTATTATTTCTTATAAAACGGTTTTTTATATTTACAACAGTACTTGCAAATTTTGAACAGGATATGCCGAAGTTCTTTTATAAGACTAAGACATTAATTAGGCATACATGGACAAGTTAACACGGAGGTGGAGCGGGGTTAAACTAACTCCTATTTAGAGGAGTTAAAATCATGCATGGGCAAGGTCATGTACAGTGAGGGGGGGGGGGGGTGGGTGGGTTAAAATCTAAGAAACGCTTTTTACCCATACATTAGTTTTTTGAATTTGAACAAAAAATACGTAAAAGACGCTAATTTAGAACTCATTTTAAAGACATTGATGGGTTCTTTTTTTTTCAAAATTGGGGGTTAATCTAATCGTTTCTCATCCCCTTTTCTATGTGGGGATATACCCCCTTGGCCTTTTTAAAAAACAGGGGGTCAACCCCGGTGCTTATGTATTGTTAAAAACCTGGAGCTTGAAGCATTCTTACCACATCCCCTTCCACTTCGGAAATTCGGGGTGTTTACCCCCATAATGTTATTAAGCCCTAATATGGGCTTTTCGATACTAATTTTTTTTTACACATAAAATATTTTTAAACAATGGATTTAAGTCAACTTTTATTAATAATCAACAATACATATACTTTTCTGATATACTAGAATTAGTAATATAATTTTAACGTGTTTTAAAACTCAAAGTCACACTGTTAGTACAGGAATACCTAAATTCTGGAAGCATGTAAGTATAATAAATATAATACGTTCACAATCCCTAATCCCTATCTCTCGGGGAAATTCATGCATTTCTGGCGGTTGAATGGCCCATGATGATAACGAACAAACAAACCAATAAAATCCGGATTCGAAGAGGCCATAAACCGCCTTGCCAAATCGACTATCCCTCTATTATTCAGTATCAATCATCGTCCCTTCGTGGTGAACCTCAAACTACCCGGAACGAAAAAAGAAGAAAGTACTTTTTCGTCTTAAACAATTCCAATCCCGAATTCAGTCGCTCTAATTTGCTTGTTAAATTAATTTCCGTCTCCAGTAGGAACGGGCTTTAATTCGCTTACAACATTCGGGTCTTTTTTATTCGCCAGTCCCTTTCCTTCCGCTCCGCTATCTCCGAGTCAAAACTTTTTTCCTCCGCTATAGTAGTCCGCTTGTTATCTTAACCGCATTAGCTAGTTCAAATAGCTAAGCATAGAGTCCCAATCGGTAAACTTTGGCGGACAGGAAAGAATGTAAAATAAACACCACCGGCTTCGGAGATCCCAACAAGTCTAATTCCTAAAAATAAGCAAAACTTTATTGTTTTTGCATACCTGCAACATCTAACGTACTGAATCTATTATCAGACCTGTGCACGGTCTGGAAATGCCCCCCCGCTTTATTGGAAGATTTGCCCCCCCCCCCGGTTTATTGCCCCTCCCTCACCAAAAAATAAAAAAATACCCTAAAATTATGACGCCATTTCTGACCTATGATTACGCCATCATCGCGAATTTTTTACAGTTTTTAGCCATTTTAATGTATTTTAAGCCATTTTAAAGCTATTTTTACCTTATTTTGCTTTTTTGTCTCTTTTTCTTTCCTTTTTCTCTTTTTTTTCTTTTTCCCCTGCTTGCCCACCCGTTTCAAAAAAGTTTCCCCCCGTTTTGGAATTGCCCCCAAGCAAGGGTGAGACAGGGGGGGGGGGGCAGGGTGGGGTCCACCCCCCTAGCCTCGAAATTTTGGGGCCCCCCCTAGACGAAAATCTAGGGGGGCCCCCCTCCCCCAAATTTCCGAATTTTTAACCCCTGACCCCCCTTTAGATTTTGAAATCTGACCCCCCCTCCCCCCTCGGGAAAATTTTAGGTACCTTTTTTATACTAAATTTTCTTCCAAAAACGTGAATTTTCATCACATAGTCATGCTTTTACACCCTTTTTATACATGAATATGACTTTTTATTCAATAAAATGTAGTATTATCCTGTAAAAAGAACAATTATTAAAGTTATTATGGTTTAAAACTGTTTTGCTTTGGACACCGGACCCCACCTGAGCCCCCTCTAGATTTCATAATTTCGCACCCCGGGCCGACCCCCCTAACAAGCTAGGGGGGTCCGGACCCCCCTGGGACCCCCCTCCTAGAATTCAAAATTCGATTTACCCCGGGTAACCACCCCCCTAGCTTCCCCGACCGTGCTCACCTATGCCCCGAATAAAACCCCGGGGGGCAGTGCACAGGTCTGCTATTATATACGTGCTATTATATTAATGCTTGGATTTTATCATAGATGAACAAGGGGGGTTAGGGTGGGGTCCACCCCCCTAGCCTCGAAATTTCGAGGGCCCCCCCTAGAAAAAAATCCAGGGGGGGCCATACATGGGCAAGTTGGTCCGGAGTGGGGGGGGTTAAAACCCAAATTAGGGGGGGGGGGGTTAAAATCCGAGAAACGCAAAATACCCATATCGTTTTTTTTTTCTGGAGTGCATTTTACCCATATCGTTTTTCGATTTTGAAAAAAAATAGGTAAAAAACACTAATTTCAGGTCAAAAAGCCCTTTTTATTGCATTTTTGAGCTTTTTTATTGCTTTAAACATTCATTTGACCCTTAAAACTTAAGTTTGGAGGCAGTTAGAAGTCATTTTAAAGACATTTTTTTTATTTTTCCAAAATTGGGGGGGGGGGTAACCTTCCCCCTCACTTCTGAGTGGGGGGGGGGTTAAACCCCCCTTCTCAGAATTTGGGGGGGGGGTTAACCCCCCCAACCCCCCCTCCCCGTGCCCATGTATGGGGGGGCCCTCCCCTCCCCCACAACTCTCGAATTGTTTACCACTACCCCCCCACTACAATTCGAAATCTGACCCCCCTCTCCCCTCTCGAGAAAACTTTAAGTACTTTTTTTATACTAAATTTTCTTCCAAAAACGTGAATTTTTTACGCAAATTTATGTTTTTACAGCTGAATATCGCTTTTTATTCAATAAAATGTAGTATTATCTTATAAAAAAACTATTATTAAACCTTTAATGGTTTAAAAATATTTTGCTTCGGAAATTGGACCCCAACTGACTACCCCCCTCTAGGTTTTAAAATCTTCCACCCTGGGTCGACCCCCCTAGAAAGCTAGGGGGGTTCGACCCCCCTAGGAGGATCCCCCTCCTAGATTTTGAAATGTCATTTACCCGGGGTAAACACCCCCTCTCTGGCTTTTTGACCGTGTTCATCTATGAATCTAATAATGCTTATTACGTGATCCCAACAGGTCTAATTCTTAAAAATAAGCAAAACCTTATTGTTGATACTGAACTTACTCTAAAAGCATATTACATCACAAATTATATACTTGGCAGGCCAGGCATAATCTGTGGGCAGGTTAATTGCATTTGCCAGATCTGTCTTATACTTTGAAAAAAACAAACAGGCTGTAATCATGAAAACTGAGCATAATTTCAATGAGGAAAACGGGGCAAGAGCATAGGTAGGTAGAGGTAGAGAGGGTTGGGGATTATAACCAAAGGTAAGAAAGCGGGGGGCAGGGTGGGGTTTACCAAGTGGAAAAAAAGGAGAAAAAAAAGAAAAAAAGAAGACACAAAGGCAAAATTTAAGTAAAAATACGTCTAAAATGGCTTGAAAAGCATTGAAATGAGCTAAAAACTGCAAAAGTTTTTTGCGACGACGGCGTCAAAATAGGTCAAAAGTGGTGCCCTAATTTTTTCTACTTTTTCATTTTTGGGCGGCGGAGGGCAATAAAACAGGGTGGCACATGGCACAGCCACACTAATATTCCGAGCCTGGGGAGGGGGGGTGGGCATTATTTCCAGACCGTGCACAGGTCTGCATAGTACAAGTTAACGCTAAAGCACCCCGGCCGGGTACATACAATACGGTCACTTCCTTAGCATTAAACCAAAGTTTTCGAACTTTGGAGCCCAAAAACTGTGTCTGAAACGCGTAAAGAAATGGCGTCATTGTCATACATGAGCATGGACCGGCAAGCCAGGAGGGTGGCTACCCCGGGTAAATGGCCCTTTGGAAGCTAGGAGGGGTGTCCGTACCTCCCTAGCTTTTTAGGGTGATCTACCCGGGGTAGCCCAGTTTGAAATCCAGAGGGGGTCTGCATAGATGAACACGGTCAAAAAGCTAGGGGGGGTGTTTACCCCGGGTAAATGACACTTCAAAATCTAGGGGGGGTCCTAGGGGGGGGGGTCAGAACCATACATGGGCACGGAGGGGGGGTTGGGGGGGGGGTTAACCCTCTAAATTCTGAGAAGGGGGGTTTAACCCCACACTCAGAAGTGGGAGGCAGAAAAAGTTAAATACCCCAATTTTGGAAAAATGAAGAAAAAAAATGTGTTTAAAATGACTTCTAACTGCCTCCAAACTTAAGTTTTGAGGTCAAAATGAATGTTTTAAGCAATAAAAAGCTCAAAAATGCAATAAAAAGGCCTTTTTGACCTAAAATTAGCGTTTTTTACCTATTTTTCCTTCAAAATCGAAAAACGATATGGGTAAAATGCACTCCAGAAAAAAAAACGATATGGGTATTTTGCGTTTCTCGGATTTTAACCCCCCCCCCCCCTAATTTGGGGTTTAAGCCCCCCCCACTCCGGACCAACTTGCCCATGTATGGGTCGAACCCCCCTTTCTAGGTTTCTAGGGGGGGAGGTCAACGGAAGATTTTGAAACCTAGAGGGGGCGTCAGGTCAGGTGGGGTTCAATTTCCGAAGCAAAAGGGGGAAAAGCAGTAAACGTAGAAAACTTTAAACCATTTCTGGCCAAAAAATAATGTTTAATAATAGTTTTTTTATCCTGGTTTTGTTGTTGTTTCCTGCTTGGCGTCGCTCTGTTTTGGGCCTGCGCGGTGGGGGGGGTTGTTTGTTTTGCTTTCTGTGGATTTGGCGAAAATGATGAGCGCGGCGCGCGTTTTTGGTTTTTGGGGTTGGGTTTTTGGCCCAGGCTTTAGTTTTTTCTTTTCGCTTGGGGGGCCCTTTTTTTTGGGCCCCCCCCCCCCCCCTCTAAGATAGTACTGCATTTTATTGAATAAAAAGCGATATTGAGGTATAAAAAAGGTGTAAAAACATAAATTTATGTTAAAAATTCACGTTTTTGGAAGAAAAATTAATATAAAAAAGTACTTAAAATTTTCTCGAGAGGGGAAGGGGGGTCAGATTTCAAAATATAGAGGGGTCAGGGGTAAAAAATTTTGGGAAGAGGGGTCGGGGGCTTGGATTTTTTTCTAGGGGGCCCCCCAAAATTTCGAGGCTAGGGGGGTGGACCCCACCCAACCCCCCCTTGTTAATCTATGATGGACCGGCAAGCTAGGGGTGGTGGATACCCGGGGTAAATGGCCATTTAAAAGCTAGGACGAGAGTCCGTACCCCCCTAGCTTTTTAGGGGGGTCGACCCCGGGTGGCCTAGTTTGAAATCCAGAGGGGGCTCAGAGGGGGCCCATTTTTCAAACAAAGTCACATTAAAGTATTCATTTAAGTTTTTTGGCACTAATATAGAATTTTATATACTAAAAAGAGTACAAAAGTACTGCTTTTTACTACAAAACCGTGTTTGTGACAGTTAATTTTAACCTAAAGTCATACCTAAAATTTGGCTCGGAAGGGATTTGGAGACGAAAGAGCCACGAGTACTAAAAAGCCGGAAAAAAAGGGACCTAAGAACCGCACTTTTTGGGACCAAAGAGCCACAAAAAGGTCACCTTAGAGCCAATGGAGAAAAGCAAAGAGATGAGGGGAAAGAAATGGCGGGACCTTAGAGCTGGGTACTAAAGAGCCAGAATAGGGGTCTTAAGAGCCCGAAAGGAAGGCGCACATAGGTGTTTTTTTTTTTGGGGGGGGGGGGGGCAGAGGGGTTCACCCCCCTCTTCCCTAGAGCCAAAATTTTGGACCTCTCTCTAGAAAAAATCCAGGGCCCCCCTCGCCCCCAAAGCTCGAGAGCGGTCCGGTCTGACCCCCCCTCCCTAGTGAAGCTGAGTCCCCTCCTCCTGACCAATTTGGAAGTATATTTTTTTATTTACTGTCAAAAACACGGTTTTTTAGTTAAAAACAGTGTTTAAATACACTTTTTAGGCCTAAATAGGCGGTTTGCGTACATAAAATTCAATATTAGACCTAAAAAACTTAAATTATTGAGTTAAAAAAATTTTGCTAAAAAATTGCACCCCCCTGACCCCCCCCATAAATTTGAAATCTCGCACCCGGGGTCGACCCCCCCCCCTAAAAAGCCAGGGGGGTCCGAACCCCCCTGGACCCCCCCCCCCCACTAAAAAATTTTGGCCTTCCACCCGGGGGTGGACCCCCCCTAGCGGACCCGACCAAAAACACCTATGAAGGCGCATAGGGACCCAAGAGCCAAATGAGAGCGGACCTGTTCACAAATAATCTTTACATGCGTAATCGACAGAGTAAGAGGGACCAAAGAGCCAAAAAGTAAAAAAAACCGTTAGTAGACTACTTTTATAAAAAAATTAGGAAGTTTTAACCTTGAAATATGTTAGTAGTTATTTGTGATAAAATATTCTTTTTCATGCCTCGGAATTAACAAACTTAATTCTATTTAATCAATTTTTCTCTCTGTCTTCGTATATTCCTCAAGGCATTTCTTGACGACCGATGGACAAAATGGGCTATTTAACATTTTAAACTTTGACCAAAGAAGAGATTAGGAGAAGTTTGAGACTAATATTTCTTAATTTCGTCTTCTCGAGTTAAATTATCTCTAGTTAAAGTTAAATTTATTTAATTTACAAATCACTATAACAAAAAAAATTAAAAAAAAATTTTTTCACCGAAAACAATTGTATTAGGCGAGTCCGTAAGGACCTATACAACACAAAATAGCCGATAAAGTTTTTTTATTATTTGAAACAGACTAAAAAATTACAAAAATTTATGGTAACATTTGGTAAATCAGTAATACCAGGGATATATACGACAAAATTTTAAAATCGGCTTCTCGTAACAGCACTTCTATTTTGCGTAAACAAAAATGTTAAAATTACCAATTCTGCGGTTGTCGAAGACATTTATTTTGTTTGGTCAATTAAAAGTGTTATCTGTGGATAAAAACATATTATAATGAATATTTCATAAGAACACATGAATTTATTAAATCAAAACTAAAAAAAAAAAACAATTTTGCGACCGTCCAAAACATTTATATTGTATATCCAAAACTTTGCTATAAATTGCAAATTGTCTGCTAAATAAAAATCCATTCTTCTCATCTAAAATGAAGCTTCGGTTTTTTAGGTTAGAACCTATAATACTTATGTAATAAATATTTAATTAATATTTATTATGAAGGTATTAACAAAAATAAACAGATTTTTTAAATGTTTAAAAAATATGTTTATAATTATTCTTTAATTCAATCGGAGTTTAAAATTATAATAATAAACGCACAAAAACATAATTTTAGGGTGTTGACACAAAGAGACTTGTAAATTTTGAAACCGAGGCAACATGGAGACAAAACTGAGTAACTTAAGAAACTTGCAGCCAGAAAACGAAACTGTTATTTATTAAATACTTCCGTTTTTTTTGCCATAATTACAAACATTATTTTGTTTAATAATCATCAAGACAGACTAAAAAGCTTTTGTAAAAAGTGAGAACCTACCGAAATATAAAAATTGCAAAAACCTTTGCCTAAGTTAAAGCTAAAAAATGAGCGGAAAAAATGAAAGTTTTAAAAGCCAAAAATGTGTAAAATGGAAAAAAGACAATATCTTTTGTAAGAAGTGAGAAACTACCGAAAGAAAATCGCGAAACCCCTGCTTAAGTCAAAGCTAAAAAAAACGAAAAATAAAAGTTTTAAAACCAAAAGTGTAAAATCAAAAAAGCCAATATCTAATCGCGAACTCAAAATCAAAACTTATTATATAACGTAATTAAAAAACGAAACCCATTTAAAGGCTCTAAGGTCCCTTTTTTGTGGCTCTTTAGTTTCAAAAAATCAGTCTCCTAAGCGTGGCTCTTTGTACCCTTGGCTCTTTAGTGTTTTTCATGATTATCTCCCACTTGGCTCTTTTGTCCCTTTCGTTCCCGCTGCTTGGCTCTTAGGTCCCTTTTTTTCCGGCTCTTTAGTACCCAACTCTAACGTCCTTTGGCTCTTCTGGCCCGTTACCTCGGAAGGGGAGGAAGGGGGGAGGGGGTCGATTTGAAATTCCAGAGGGGGGTAGAGTGTCAAAATTTAAAAATTTTGGGGGGAGGGGGGCCCCCTAGATTTTTTTCTAGGAGGGGGGTCCGAAATTTTGAGGCTAGGGGGGTGGACCCCACCCTACCCCCCTATGCTCATGTATGGTCATTGCAACCAAATGTTAAGTTAACCTGCATCTACCCATCAACTCCGGGTCGCTTTTATACACTAAGCAGCAAAACACGATACACATTCCCCGTTTAAACCGCCACAAAAATCGCAAAGGTTTAACGGTGGATTTTGTAAACCCCACCTCAAGGATGTTCAAATTTGAAAAACAAATCATATATTAGCTTGTTTCCTAATTATATATTTACACCAAAAAAATACGTATAATTACGCTTCATAAAGAACAAAAGATTTTTATTTATTTACCCAACAAACCATTGTGTTTTTGTTTTCAAATTTCCCGTTATGTAAATAGGTACCTGCATTGCATTACATTTACATTTCAACCCACTTTCTCAATTAGGGTTTCCTCCGTTTTACTCCGAATCACACCAAACGCCGCTACCGCTATTAGCGTAAAAAATAAAAGCTTTTACTTTTTTTACCCGCCCCAACGTACAACGAATCAATCAACACCGCGAAGAATTTCGGATTACTTGCTTTCGGTATGTCCCCTGGAAGCTTTTTTTTGTTCAACCGTGTCAGAAGAGACGCAGGGGGAAAAAGTTGTTAAGGGGGAAAACCCCCACGGCGAGCGAGTGCTATAAACGGATGGGACGCCTTCCGCGTAAAAATTGACAGAAAGTCCATTTTTCAATTTCCCACCAAATCTGAGTTAATCTATTTCCCTGCCGTTAAAACTCCAAAGGGCGCTCGAAAAGCCGCCTATTATTTATCAGCACTTTATAAAACACGTGCCTCTAAGGCCTGGGATTGACATTTTAGACCTGTGTCTGTCACCCCCCCCACCCCCCAGTATTTTTCCTTTCCTTCTCGTAATTGCTGTCTTACTTTTCCTGTCAATATTTCGCTTTCTTAATTTAGCAAAGTATCCAAGCGCACCGTAATCATCAGATTTCATTCAACCCAGAAGCATACCGAAACGGTTAAAACCATAGATGAACAAGGGGGAGTAGGGTCCACCCCCCTGGCCTCGAAATTTTGCCCCCCCCCCCCCCCACAAAAAAAAAAAATCCAGGCCCCCCTCCCCCCAAATTTTCGATTTTTTACCCTAACCTCCCTCTAAATTTTGAAACCTGACCCCCCACCCTCCCCTCTCGAGAAAAATTTATGTACTTTTTTATACTAAATTGTCTTCCAAAAACGTGAATTTTTAACACAAATTCATGTTTTTACACAATTTTTATACCTAAATATCGCTTTTTATTCAATAAAATGTAGATCTTATATGTATAAAATGTATTATCTTATAAAAAACCTATTAATAAACATTTAATGGTTTAAAAGTATTTTGCTTCGGAAATTTGACCCCACCTGGACCTGACCCCCTCTACGTTTTAAAATCTTCCACCCCGGGTCGACCCCCCTAGAAAACTAGGGGGGTTCCGTTCCACCCCCCCCGTAGGACCCCCCTACTAGATTTTGAAATGCCATTTACTGGGGTAAACACCCTCTCCTAGCTTTTTGACCGTGTTCATCTATGGTTAAAACCCAAAATCAAAGCGCAAATCCTAATTCCAAATCTCACAAGAAACCCTTTTGTTTATACTATATACATCAGGATGATTGATTAGATTATACATACTACCAGGAGAAACAAAATATATTTATAAATACACATACATGAGCTCAGACCTGTGCACTGCCCCCCGGGTTTAAACGGGGGGGGCAATTCCAAAACGGGGGGAGCACGGGGGGTAACTTTTTTGAAACGGGGGGGCAAGCAGGGGGAGGGGAAGAAAAAAAAAAAGAGAAAAAAGGAGAAAAAAAGAAGGGAAAAGAAAAAAAGGAACAAAAAAGTGAAAATAAGGTAAAAATAAGTCTGAAATGGCTTAAAATACATTGAAATAGGCTAAAAACTGCAAAAAATTGCGATGATGGCGTCATCATAGGTCAAAAATGGCGTCATAATTTTAGAGTACTTTTTAATTTTTTGGCGGCGGGGGGGGGGCAATCAAACGGTGGGTAAAATCCTCCAATAAAACGGAAATCCTCCCAATAAAACAGGGGCATTTCCAGACCGTGCACAGGTTATGTGAGCTCCGGTGAGGAGGGGGCCGGGCTCAAAAATATGGGGGGCTTCTCCCCGGTGCCCCGGACCCCCCTGACAAGGGGCTTTGCCCCTTGAATTGCTGGCACTCACCCCCCTCGGGTTCTTTAGTTCTCCCTCCCCCCAGCCGCTCCGCTCAATATCCTCCAAATGAAATCCTGGGCACGCCACTGAACACCCTACCCCCCTTTCGAGACAAATTTTGGGTATAAATTTAGGTCAAAATTTACTGTCAGAAACACGGTTTTGTAGTAAAAAACAGTACTTTTTTTTTGTACACTTTTTATACATAAATAGCCTATTTTAGTATATAAAATTCTGTTTTAGTGCTAAAAAACTTAAATAAATGATTTAATTTAACTTTGTTTGGAAACCGGACCCCCTCTGACCCTCCTTTGGATTTCAAACTGGTCTACCCAGGGTCGACCCCCCTAAAAAGCTAGAGGGGTACGCACCCCCCTCCTGGCTTTTAAAGGGCCATTTACCCGGGGTAGCCACCCTCCCTAGCTTACCAGTCCATGCGATGCTCATGTATGATAATAACTCAAAATAATATTTGGCTTTAAATTTTGCACCAAAATTAGAAAAAAAAATTTCACACGTGCCACTTTTTATGCGCACACACACGAAACGATTTACTACACTGTTTTTCTGAGATTTTTTGTGTACCTAATAAATATTCGTTTCCTAGCGTAGGGACTTTTTTAAAGGAGTGCAGGCATAGATCCAGGCAGGCACCCCCCTCTAGAAAAAATCCAGGGCCCCCAATAGGTGAGAACGGTCCGGGAAGCTAGGGGGTGGTGGGGTGGTTCCATAGGTGTTTTTAGTCGGGTCCGCTAGTTGTTGTTGTTGATAACCTGAAACTTATCTTCCCTATGCAGATTATGCAAAGGGCAGGCGCTAAGACAAGCCAGGAGGGGCGAAAATGTTTCACCCCTATGGTTAAGACTCTTCGTCCAACATTAATAACAATGTTGGCAACCTTTATCGCTAGAGTGTTCACTACATCCAGTGTTCACCCATTCCGAGGTCTTTGTCTAAAGGATTTTTTAAGTCGCGCCTAATATTGATCTTATTATTTAACGTCGTACATGGTCAGTATAGGTGTTCCTGCAAGGCCAGTGGTACAAACTCCACAAACAATGGAGCTGTATTTGTCCACTGGTTTGCTAGATGAAAACTGCCATGTGTGGCCGACGTACAACAACAAACACTCTAGCCATGCCACGCTGGACACATTTCTATAAAAGAAAAGATCCAGCAACCAGGTTTAGGTGGTAGTGGAACCCGTAGGCCCGTTAGATGCTGCCCGAAGGTCAGCACAGTCCTGGTGGCTCAATGGCAAGGGTCCGCTAGGGGGGGTTCACCCCCGAGTGGAAGGCCAAAATTTTTTAGGAGGGGGGGTCCAGGGGGGTCCGGACCCTCCTGGCTTTTTAGGGGCGGTCGACCCCGGGTGCGAGATTTTAAATTTAGGGGAGGGGTCGGGGGGGGGGGGGTCCAATTTTTTAACAAAAATTTTTTAACTCTATAATTTAAGTTATTACTAGGTCTAATATTGAATTTTATGTACTAAAACAGCTTATTTAGGCCTAAAAAGTGTATTTAAAGACGTGTTTTTGACGGTAAATAAAAAAATATACTTCCAAATTGGTCGGGAGGGAGGGGGTCAGCCTCGCTAGGGGGGGGTCAGGCCGGACCGCTGTCGAGCTTTGGGGGAGGGGCGAGGGGGCGCTGGATTTTTTTCTAGGGGGGGTCCAAAATTTTGGCTCTAGGGGGAATGCACTCCTCTGCCCCCCCCAAAAAAAAAACACCTATGCTGGTTACCAGAGGTAAATCGAATTTTGAATGCTAGGAGGAGGGTCCCAGGGGTCCAGACCCTCTAGCTTTTTAGGGGGGTCGACCCGGGGTGAAAAATTGTGAAATCTAGAGGGGGGTCAGGTGGGGTCCGGTGTCCAAAGTAAAACAGTATTTAACCATAATAACTTTAATAATTGTCCTTTTTATAGGATAATACTACATTTTATTGAATAAAAAGCGATATTTTGGTGTAAAAAGGGTGTAAAAACATGAATATGAGTTAAAAATTAACGTTTTTCGAAAAAAATTTAGTATAAAAAGTACCAAAAATTTTCCCCGGGGGAGGGGGAAGGGGAGGGGCCAGATTTCAAATTTTAGAAGGGGGTCAGGGGTAAAAAATTCGGAAATTTGGAGGGATGGGGGCCCGCTTAGATTTTCGTCTAGGCGGGGGGTCCAAAAATTTCGAGGCTAGGGCGGGTGGGTTAACCCCACCCTGCCCCCCTTTCTTTCTCACCTATGGGCCCCCTCCCCGCTCTTCCCTCTCCAAAGCTCCAGAGAAGTCCGGCCTGAACCCCCCTTAGCGAGGCTGGTTCCCCTCCCTCTCTTGACCAATTTAAAAGTATAATTTTTTATTTACTGTCAAAAACACGGTTTTTTTAGTAAAAAACAGTGTTTAAACACACTTTTTAGGCCTAAATAGGCTGTTTTAGTATATAAAATTCAATATTAGACCTAAAAACACTTAAATTACTGATTTAAAAAACCTTATTAAAAAATCGGACCCCCTTGACCTCCCCTCTAAATTTTAAATCTCGCACCATGAGTCGACCCCCCCCCCTAAAAAGTCCGGAAAAAAAGGATCCCCCCTAAATAAAAAATTGGCCTTCCACCCGGGGGCCACCCCCGGGTGGAAGGCCAATCACCCCTAGCGGACCTGATTAAAAAGACCTATACCCCCATAAAAAAATCCAGTGCCCTTTTCTCTTTTCAAATTTTTGAAATTTTTACCCCTGATCATAGTTGAACAAGGGGGGGGTTAGGGTGGGGTCCACTCCCCCCCTAGCCTCGAAATTTTGGGACCACCCCCTAGAAAAAAATCCAGGGGGGCCCCCTCCCCCCAAATTTTCGAATTTTTTACCCACGACCCCCCTCTAGATTTTGAAATCAGACGCCCTCCCTCCCCTCTCGAGAAAATTTTAAGTAGGTACTTTTTTTATACTAAATTTCCTTCCAAAAACGTGAATTTTTAACATAAATTCATGTTTTTACACTCTTTTTATACCTAAATATCGCTTTTTATTCAATAAAATGTAGTATTATCTTATAAAAAAAACTATTATTAAACATTTAATGGTTTAAAAGTATTTTGTTTCGGAAATTTGACCCCACCTGACCCCCCTCTAGGTTTCAAAATCTTCCACCACGGGTCGACTCCCCCCTAGAAAGCTAGGGGGGGGGGTTCGTTCGACCCCCCCCCCCTAGGTCCCCCTAGATTTTGAAATTTCATTTACCCGGGATAAACACCCCCCTAGCTTTTTGACCGTGTTCATCTATGCCCCTGATGCTCCTCTGGATTTTGAAATCTGATCTCTCTCCCCTCTCGAAAACATTTTAGGTATATATATATATATATACCTTTTTATACTAGGTTTTCTTCCAAAAACGTATTTTTAACACAAATTCATAATTTTATATACCTACTCCTTTTTTTATACTAGAATGTCGCTTTTTATTTGATAAAATGTAGAATATAATATACTATCTTTATCCTATAAAAAACAATTTGGTGGCCCCACCTTCTATCTATAATTGTTTTCACCTATATTTGCTAGATAATCATACTGACATTCATTTTGTTAAACTTGCACTTGCAAAAATTTACAAAAAGAATTTTTTTTTCTTCCCAATGCGTTTTTCCTTGAAAGTTTTGGCCCGTTTGTTTGAACCAAAACGTTTTTTTATCTAGTTTAGCCTTGCGTTAAGCTATTCAACAGAATGAAAAACGACATATTGACATCGAACCTCCCTTGCCCTTCGGCTTGGCTTTCTTATATATCGTCGTTACTACGGCAAAATGAGCTGCTGTCATTATAAAATACACGTGACTATGACTTATTCTGTAGTTAATAGGGTCCTGTTTTTAATTTAAAATGAGTCACAGTCGCACATATTTTATACGAACTGTGGCTTATTTTGCCGTAGTTAC
>JASAMX010020131.1:15000-42716 GCA_030248175.1 Microlaimidae sp. YZB2_3 | reverse complement strand
GAAAAAGCTGCAGAGATCTCCGTTCGGGTGTTCTAATCAAACCTTCCTTTTCGGATTTTTAGACAGGGGCTTACCACTTCTCCCAACTCTACCTCAGTGCCCATGCAAGGCATTATTTACATGCATTAAAAAATTAAAATATTAATAAATTAAAGCATGGTGTGAAATGCGAACACAATATATCCGTTTAAAAATATGTTTTCCCTGCTATAGGGTAGTGCATTTAATTTCGGCACTTTTCCCAATTGGGCATTTTTGATTTTGGACTATATCTTTGGTAATCCTGGACGGAATACGACGTTTGATAGCTCAAATGAGAGCTAATTGTATGTAGATGACTGTCGTGAGCTTTTTTTTTGTTATTTTGTGATATTTTCATGTGAAATTGTGTGATTTATAAAAAATAAAATTGTTACTCGTTTTTAGAACATGGGCATTTCATGATTACGCAATAAATTGTTTTAAAAATTAAACTGTCCTAATAAATTTAGACTATTTTCTGAATTTTTAGTCCCCGTGGTTCTACATTGCGTCTGTGGTAAGCAATCGTTATAAAATAAAATAGTGTAATTTCGGCACACTATTGCTGTAGGTAAAAACGGGTTCAATTTAGTGGTCGGGTGTTAAATTTTAGTTGTAATTAGTTAAAAGACAACGTTGAAATGTGTAGGAGTCATAGCACTGCACTTAAACTCGATTAAAGGTGTCTTTTTAAAAAGTGCCGAAATTAAATGCACTTTTTTCCCAAATTTTGCTCATTTTGATACCATTTATCATTTTAGCTGTAACTTTTTGCCATTTACACGTTGAACAACAAGTAGAAGCTTAAATTAAAGAAAACTGTCTGGAGATAATGATAGGTTTTTAAATTTTTGAAAATGATGATTTTTTGACTGAGAAACAATCGATTGTTTGTAAAGTGCCGAAATTAAATGCATACATTTAATTTCGGCACTTTTCCATTTTTTTTAAAAACTGATTTAATTTAGTAAAAAAACAACTTTCGTACAATGAATTTTTTATGACGCAACACAGTATCGTAAAAGCTTTAAAATGAGCTATCAAACATGAAAATCAGGTCATACAGTGAAAAGTTACATTGGAAAAACGAAAAAGTGCCGAAATTAAATGCACTACCCTATTTTGTGCTTAGCTGATAAGCTTTTTGCAAACTACTTTATACTAATCTAATTTTATTATTAATAAATATGTCATTTGATTGTAAAGTTTAATGTATCTTTTTTATACAGTACAATATGGTTGCTTTGCTTATGGTGTGTAACGTTTACTAAAATTTGTTTTTATTTTATTCTATTCTACTATAATTGATTGAGTACTAAGTAAAAAAACGCGAATACAATCATTTAATCCAGAAATCAGTTTAAAAAAAGTAAATTAGCAGGAAAATGGGAGCCAAAGTAAAGGACTTTTAAGTAAAGGATTGTCTTCCGAATTTTCAACTCTGAGATTTGAGGAAAAGTCGCATAACGGTTGCTGACCTGAAAATATCACGGGGGTGGAGACTATATTATAAAAAAAAAATTTTTAACACTTAGCACGGGGGTTGTGGCGAAAAGCGCCGCAGTTACGTTACGTTACGTAACTTATAACGCAGTTCGTAACGAACTGCGTTATACAGTTCTAACTGTACGTTACGTAACTGTATAACGCAGTTCGTAACGAACTGCGTTATACAGTTCTAACTGTACGTTACGTAACTGTATAACGCAGTTCGTAACAAACTGCGTTATACAGTTCTAACTGTATGTTACGTAACTGTACGTTACATAACTGTATAACGCAGTTCGTAACGAACTGCATTATACAGTTCTAACTGTACATTACGTAACTGTACGTTACGTAACTGTATAACGCTGTTCGTAACAAACTGCGTTATACAGTTCTAACTGTACGTTACGTAACTGTATAACGCAGTTCGTAACGAACTGCGTTATTTAGTTCTAACTGTACGTTACATAACTGTATAAGGCAGTTAGTAACGAACTGCGTTATACAGTTCTAACTGTACGTTACGTAACTGTATAACGCAGTTCATAACAAACTGCGTTATACAGTTCTAACTGTACGTTACGTAACTGTATAACGCAGTTCGTAACGAACTGCGTGATACAGTTCTAACTGTACATTACGTAACTGTATAACGCAGTTCGTAACGAACTGCGTTATACAGTTCTAACTGTACGTTACGTAACTGTATAACGCAGTTTGTAACGAACTGCGTTATACAGTTATAACGTTATACAGTTAAACGTTACGTAACTGTATAACGCAGTTAGTAACGAACTGCGTTATACAGTTCTAACTGTACGTTACGTAACTGTATAACACAGTTCGTAACGAACTGCGTTATACAGTTATAACTGTACGTTACGTAACTGTATAACGCAGTTCGTAACAAACTGCGTTATACAGTTCTAACTGTACGTTACGTAACTGTATAATGCAGTTCGTAACGAACTGCGTTATACAGTTCTAACTGTACGTTACGTAACTGTATAACGCAGTTCGTAACAAACTGCGTTATACAGTTCTAACTGTACATTACGTAACTGTATAACGCAGTTCGTATTAAACTGCGTGATACAGTTCTAACTGTAGGTTACGTAACTGTATAACGCAGTTTGTAACAAACTGCGTTATACAGTTCTAACTGTACGTTACGTAACTGTATAATGCAGTTCGTAACGAACTGCCTTATACAGTTCTAACTGTACGTTACGTAACTGTATAACGCAGTTCGTAACGAACTGCGTTATACAGTTATAACGTTATACAGTTAAACGTTACGTAACTGTATAACGCAGTTCGTTACGTTACGCAGTTCGTAACGACGCCAAACCAACGCGACACGCGGGCCAAGGAAGTATTCTTCCAGCCGCTTGTATAACAAAAATTTATTTATTTAGTTTATTTTTTTCAATATGCACTAAAAACTCTTAGTTATGCTCCACAGCAAAGGATGCGGTGAACATTGAAAGCTTTATTTGTAGTTTTTAAATTTTAATTTTTTGTACAAATTGTTTCTTCTCCTAAATTAATGTGATGTCAAAATTTTTTAGTATATTTCAAATTCTATTAATTAACAAAAACACAAAAATAATTTTAAATTTAAATTATTTCTTGCGGATTTGTTTTACTTCAAAATGAAAATTTATTTACCCAATAAGAAATTGTGTTCGGCAAAGGCAGCCGAACATATCGTCGTTACTACGACAAAATGAACCACAGTTCGTATAAAATATCTGTGCCTGTTACTCATTTTAAATTTAAAACAGGACCGTATGAATGAACTACAGAATGAGTCACAGTCACGTGTATTTTATAATGACAGTGGTTCATTTTGCCGTAGTAATGACGAATGCAGGGATGGCTGGAATAAATTTTGCACAATAAATGCGGTAAAACAATTGCAAATTTGACATTATATATATATTTGCAAATTAAATTAAACTCAAAGGCTGTCTGAAAACGTCAAATCTAACAAAAAAAATTTTTGCAGTTTTGTTTTTAAATTGAAATAATGAACTTTAAATTTTATGCTTTTTCTTAAAAAGATATAAATCCATTTGCAATTCGCTTTCATGTTAATTTTTTATTATTATTTTTTTCATTTACAGCAATTATAAAAATAATGCAATAAACAAGAATATATTGAGAGTATTTCTAAAAAATAAGCAGAATTAAAAATAACTATATTATGAATTTAAACTAAAATTAAACAAATAGCACTAATTTTTAATTTTAAGAGGACTTTGAAGTTTCAATAATGTTTTAGCCATTTAAAATAAAACTATAAATGAATTTGCTTGGCGGTTTTTCAAAATCAGAATTTATTTCTAGACCGTGATTCATTAAAATTTGTAGTTTCCTAGTTTTATCAGAAAATTAAGGTTGTTTGCAACATGCCAAGTTATTTTAAAATAAAATTTTTAAGGTGTTTTGGCAAAAACAAGTTTCTGTTTTTTATTTGACGCTACCTAATAGGATTTCGGTTTATTTGTTGTTTTAGTATTGTTTTTAACATGCCAAGTTATTTTAAAATAAAATTTTTAAGGTGTTTTGGCAAAAACAAGTTTCTGTTTTTTATTTGACGCTACCTAATAGGATTTCGGTTTATTTGTTTTTTAGTGTTGTTTTTAACATGCCAAGTTATTTTAAAATAAAATTTTTAAGGTGTTTTGGCAAAAACAAGTTTCTGTTTTTTATTTAACGCTACCTAATAGGATTTCGGTTTATTTGTTTTTTAGTGTTGTTTTTAACATGCCAAGTTATTTTAAAATAAAATTTTTAAGGTGTATTGGCAAAAAAGATTCTGTTTTCTTATATTTAGGCTTTTTTGTACCTACGCTACCTAATAGGATTTCGGTTTATTTGTTTTTTAGTGTTGTTTTTAGTTGGTTTTTTCTTTAATATAATTCTTATTATACGTTATTTATTTGACAAAGAAAGATAAGAATAAACGTAAAATCCGATACTGAATATATCAACAAAATGCCTGAGTTAGCATAGAAATAAAATAAAACCATACAACAAACTTTATAACAAAACTTAGTTTAGCAAATATAATAAACTCTTTTTTTGACGAATGCCTTGAATAGTAGTGGGTTTTCAGTTTTTGGAGCTGTCATAATGGTAACTTGGAATTCTTGAAAATTTAATGAACTTACACCTTTCAAAATATCAAAACACATTTACTGCAAACTTCAAAATTTTGGTTTTAAAATAATTTGACATCTTGTTGAACATGGTGCTAAGTGTTGTCAGCGCCAAATTGTGGATCTCCCAAAATTATACTGTAATTAGAGCTTTAAAATGCTATAATTGTGCTTTGCTATGCAACATTATCTTTATGTCCTATAAATCGTTTTATCATGTGCTCTATAAATTAGACATTAAATGAGTTTAATAAATATAAAATGTTCGAATTAACTATACTCTAAAAGACAGTATAATATAACGTGCAGTCAAGGGCTTAGCCAGGAATTTACGGGCTTAGCCAGAAGAGAGGGTATTGACTTAATCAGCGAAGCGCGATAAAATTTTTAATAACCAACCTTAAAAAACCACCGAATTTGTACTTCCACTGACGTAATAGTGAACTTCAATACAACAAAACCTCCTTTATTTATGAGTATACTCAAAAAAAGTTTAAAGCCTTTAAAAAACTTTAAACTTTTTTTGCCGCCGATAATTTTAAACAGAATATCCGTTGACAACCTGTTTTAGTATAAAGGCTGGTTTACATTAAATCACCTAAGACGTATGAAGTGGCATTTAAGACGTATAACATGTAAACTTATTATTATTATTATTATTATTATTATATTTATTTCGTTGAAAAACAGGAAACATACATAAGCAAGTTAATACCGCACTGAGATTGTATGTACCTTTTATAAACTAAAAAAAGAAGGAAATAAACCACACACAATAAGCCAAATCCCAAAACCCAACTGCAAATACAAACCCAAGAGCAGGAAAATTCTGCCAAAATCATGTCATTTACACCTGTAAAATGATTCCGGACTCACCACAAGAGCAAATGCCACGACAAAACCAAAACAATCCCACTTCCAAGGAAAAAATTGCAAGCAAAGTTTTGAGCGCTAAAACTATAACACGCAATAGAGTAAGACACAAAACATTAAATAAATTAGTACATTATTACACTCTAAAAACTATAAAACATTGTAATATACATTATTTTCCAGGAAAGTATTTAAAAAAACTCTATCACGCATATTTTTAAAAAACCTTTGCTTAGTTTGATCACAAATCATTGTATTCCACAGTCTTACAGACTGTCTTTGTCTTTGTGATTGTCTTTAAACTTTAAACTTTAGAACTTAACATACTTAAGACGTATCACGCATCACTTAAGACGTAAGAGAGACAGAATCGTGCTATATCTTCACGTCAATTTTGACGTAAGCGAAAAAAATTGTGCAAATTTACTAACTGTGGCTGATAAATTAATTTTTCTGTTGTATTTTCTTAAATTATTTGTATGTTAAGTTGTAAAAATATGTAAAAAAGTTATTACAGGCAAGACAAAACGTCAGAAAATCCCATTTAAGACCAAAAATTGATAAATCTCATCCAAACTTGACTTAGTTGCTAATTTCTATGTTTTTTTTTGAATTTTTAATTTGAAAACAATTTGTAAACCTTCTTGAATACCTGTCAGCAATAAAACAATAAAAAGCATTTGTAGATGCAGAAGCGATAAGTCCAATATTTGCATATGCAAATTGCAAACTAACCATTTTAGTGACGAAATTGAATTGTTTCTAATACAAAAAACAACTTATACGTCTTCTTCTGCGTTTTTATTGACTGTTTATTCAATTTCCAAGTGTACAAACCCTGTTGAATTCTGACTGAACACAGCTCCTTCTTTTATTGGAATGTAGGTCAGCTCACAGATGTGGGAACCTTGATGATAATTTAATCCTTTGCAAAATGGCTGTCGTAAAGCAACAAGAAAGAGGAGATACAAATCCTATAACAACTAATAAAAATACATGGGATGTAAGTGCATAATTTGCATAATTATTTGATTTATGTGCAAATTTTAAGATTTGAGGTTAGAATAAATTAAATTACATACACAAAAAATGTATCACTGTGGTATAAGTTTTTTGATTCGTGCAACAATGTTCCTATACAGACTGGATTTATATTGAGTGCTTTTTTTAGTTCCGTAAAAGATATGTTATGCAGACTGATATGGCTTAAAACGAAGATTCCGCAAACTATTTATATGTTTTGGTTTTGTCGTGGCATTTGGTCTTGTGGTGATTGCGGAATCATTTTACAGGTGTAAATGACATGATTTTGGCAGAATTTTCCTGCTCTTGGGTTTGTATTTGCAGTTGGGTTTTGGGATTTGGCTTATTGTGTGTGGTTTATTTCCTTCTTTTTTTTAGTTTATAAAAGGTACATACAATCTCAGTGCGGTATTAACTTGCTTATGTATGTTTCCTGTTTTTCAACGAAATAAATTAATAATAATAATAATAATAATAAGTTTACATGTTATACGTCTTAAATGCCACTTCATAGGTCTTAGGTGATTTATGAAGTGGCATTATCTTCGTCTTAGGTGATTTAATGTAAACCAGCCTTTATACTAAAACCGGTTGTCAACGGATATTCTGTTTAAAATTATCGGCGGCAAAAAAAGTTTAAAGTTTTTTAAAGGCTTTAAACTTTTTTTGAGTATACTCATAAATAAAGGAGGTTTTGTTGTATTGAAGTTCACTATTACGTCAGTGGAAGTACAAATTCGGTGGTTTTTTAAGGTTGGTTATTAAAAATTTTATCGCGCTTCGCTGATTAAGTCAATACCCTCTCTTCTGGCTAAGCCCGTAAATTCCTGGCTAAGCCCTTGACTGCACGTTATATTATACTGTCTTTTAGAGTATAGTTAATTCGAACATTTTATATTTATTAAACTCATTTAATGTCTAATTTATAGAGCACATGATAAAACGATTTATAGGACATAAAGATAATGTTGCATAGCAAAGCACAATTATAGCATTTTAAAGCTCTAATTACAGTATAATTTTGGGAGATCCACAATTTGGCGCTGACAACACTTAGCACCATGTTCAACAAGATGTCAAATTATTTTAAAACCAAAATTTTTAAACCCCATTAAAACCACTTTTTTTGCACTATGTGTCCTGCTTAGCTTAACAAATACTATAATTTTTATCAAATGTAACGAAAATAATTTTGCTACACAGTCACATTTTAAATCCCTATATTTAAAAAAAGAATAAACTATCTATTTTATACAAAACACATTTACTGCAAACTTCAAAATTATGTTTCTCGGCATCAAGGCTATATTTTTTTTTAAATTTGACCCAATAGGTCCAGTATTAAAACTAAAAAGAGTTAATGTTTTTTGTAATATAAATCCTATTCAACGTGTATTTACAAATTTTGGTATCATTTATAGTAAAAATAACTTCATAGCCTAAATATATAAAGTACGTAGAACAGATATTCAAATTTTATGATTTCAGCTTCAGTCACTTTAGAGAAAACTGGACTGACGCCCTAGTCATATTTCTACATACGGGCTCTAATACAAAGATTGAGAAAAAACAAAATGTGAAATGGAATTGTTTAGTATACTTCATCTTTAAAAAAGATAAATAATATACATAGCGATGATAAGAAAACTGAGAGATTTAAAATAATTTATTGATAAAACTTGAACGTTTTGGCCTGAACTTATGGTCATCCTCAGCAAGAGTATCTAAAACAGAGAAAATTGTAAAACATGATAAAAACCGAACTTTAAACGTCAGTATGTTTTACAATTTAGTCTGTTTTAGATACTCTTGCTGAGGATGGCCCTAAGCTAAGGCCGAAACATTGAAGTTTTATCAATAATATACTTAGCTTATAATGGTCACACATTTTGTTGAAACTTTTTTTTTTCAAAAATATAAAGCAAAATATTTTTTATGTTTTTAAACATTGTGATCCTAAAAAAATGCTTTATCTGAATGGCATTTTAAAATGTGAAATTTATACTGTGCTTTGAAGAGTATATACATGACAACTTTGCATTATATCTATTTGAATTTTGACGGCTTTGATTTTTTTTAGTTGATATAATTAATTTCATTTTTGTCTACTTTCAATTCATTGCACTTAGGTATAAAAACTTATGACAGAAATTTATTGTTATTTGTGCTAATTTTTGCTTTCAATAAATTTTTTACGGTTTTGCTTCTTATTAAAAAAATTCAGAGTTAATAAGCTATTCATATGTAAATTAGAAAAGAGATCCATCAAAAAGTGCCTTTAATGATTTAATAAATTAAAGAAATAAGCAAACTCCAGGGAAAACTTTGTGCAAACTTGACAACTTCATGATTTATTACATTAAAAATATTGCCTTTTTACATTGTTTTTAAAATACACTTATAAATATATTATAATATTCGAAAGTTAAAAATTATTAATAGAAAATAGAAATCTATTATAATTCGGTGATATGCTTTTTTTGTATTTCTGGGGACTGTTTCACAAATGTTACCAACTTCGATTTCTTTGTGAATGTGTATATTTATATTAAAATAAAATCCTGATCCAGATATTGATTTATGCAAATACATATTGCAACTTTTTTCCTGAGGGTTATTCTAAACGTTTTTTGCATTCCTATTTTTTGGTATGCATAAAACGTTTCTAATTTACGGTAAATAATTACAAAGAATGAGCAAAGAAAAAAAACACGATCCTTTGAAACTATTATAAACCGTGCCCGCATCAAAACAGTAGTAGCCCTTGCATCCGATGACGCATATTTTAGTTTTACAGTCGGAAAAATAATGGGGACAAGCGAAACACAAAACTAAAAAGAGAAAAATCAGAAACAAAAACAAAACAAAGAAATATAAAAGGGAGGCACTATAACCGCATTTTTAAATGGGGTCTAACGCAGCAGATTTCGCCTCGTGCGCAGAATATTGCAAAACTGTCCGCCCTATCCACACCAGGGTTTCAGAGCACTTGAGTGTTTCACCTTTAACTCGAAAACCAACTGCGCACAAGTCGAATTCTGCTGTGTTAGACCACATTTTAGAATGCGGTTATAGTGCCTCCTTTTCAGATTTTTCTGTTTTGTATAAGGCCAAATCCTATTTTTAACTTTTTTGTAAAGAGAACATTCATATATTGCGGAAACAATAAGTGTGTTATGTTCTCCCCTTGAAATTGTTCTAGGCGTTTGTTTTTAGTATTGTGCGCGTTTTTTATGTTTTATTTAAAATCTCATGTTTTAAATACTGCAACCCTTTTTGTAGCTAATGTTATATATTAAAACTTTTTTCTTTTGGTTTTTTTAACTTAATTATAAACTATAGTCTATACAAAAATGATGCGAACTGGTGACAAAACTCGAACTTTGAAATGTTATATATCCATAACGGAGGTTAGAATATGTGCGGGACAATTATGGGAGCATAGCTTAGATTCTTGGCTATCTTTTAAAAGGTTAGGAAAAAATGATTTTCAATGACGTCATAACTACAACCGATGCGGTGAAAAAAACCTGGTCCAAAAAAAAACGAAGCTTTTTTATTAATACGAGATAGGGAACGGCGCTTGGTATGCTGTCAAAACATACTTTTCTGAGTTGTTTCTGAATGTTTGAGCGAAATCGGCTCGCTCAATTTTTTTATAATGCGTTGAATGCGCGTGGTTTTCGCGATTTTTCGCGAATTTTTGCCACGCTAATACGCTGTCCGAATTATTTATTTTGTTTTGCTTCCTGCTCGAAGTGTGTACGATATTGATCATATTGTTATATATTAAATGTCCGCCAATTTTTATTCTTTACTTTTGACATAAAAATTTTTTTGGGGGGTTGACCCCAGGGGGGCTTGGGGGGCCAAACACGAATGCCGAAAATTTTTTTCAAAATTTTTTTTCAAAACCATCAAAAATGTAAAAGTTATCACATATGACGAATTCTGATATATCGTTTGTGTAAAAAACCTACAGTGCCGCGCAAAAGTAGCTTCCCATTGGAACGCGTCCCGCGGCCTGGAGATTAAGAGAGGACGCAGGTGGAGCCCGCGTCCTGACCCGCGTTCCACGAGTCTGGCGGGTTTTTCAAATTCTTGGGACGCGGCTCAGGCCGAAACACGACCCGCGTTCCAGCAACCCGCGGGACGCAGACCGCAGGACGCAGGACGCGTTCCAGCAACCCGCGGGACGCGGGACGCAAGACGCGTTCCACAGACTTCAACCGGCGGTAAGCGGCATGATTAAAGCTTTAAGCTCCGTGGGAAATACCTTTTGGAGCTGAGCTATAAACCGCGGTCCGCGGTAGGACGCGTTCCAGAACCCGCAGACGGGCTCCAAAACCCGCCAAGCTGACAGAATAAAAAAATGATCCAAAAGAAAATAACGCATGATTTCTTTTTTTTTTCTTGAAAAATCAGAGGCATATTTGCGTTTAGATAATATGTTTGAATGTTGCAAACTACTTAAGCGTATATATAAAGCATAGTACTTAGCATGATGCATATTATATAAGATAATTTTTGATAAAGATAATGTCTAAACAACATTGCAATTTTTTACTTGTTTAGTAGAACTAGGAATGAATTTGTTATAGGCACCTTGCACTGGAACTCGGTTTATACATGAAGTATGCAATAAACTAGCAAATCACCATAATGGAAATTAGCGTATCTCCTACTTATCTTTCGTAGTATGCAGATTAGCTGATCTAAAGTGCGTGAAATTTCGATCGGTTGATCTGCATACTACAAAAAATAAGTAGGAGATACAGTAATTATCCATTATGGTGACTCGCTATGTTTATTGCATACTTCATGTATAAACGGAGTTCCAGTGCAAAGTGCCTATTCAATTGTATTTTATTGTACCAGTGACTAATTAATAAAAAATACTATTTAATATTTCACAAAAATATAAATAAAAACAAAATGTTCGTAATCAGCACATTTTTTAACAATAAATCTTTTGTTTAAAACATGGTAGCACTGACTTGCAACTCAATAAAGTGAAGTACGACCTTGTGTACATGGTAAATATATTATTTTTGACAATGTTTTTGAGATTCGAATATTTCAGAAGGCTTTAATGCCGTCATATAATTCTTGTTTATTTCTAGGTTTGGCTTCACCGCGAATGTATTCTTTAAAGATAAAATAAATTTAAAAATACTGTTTAATAGTTTAAAAATTCTAGTGACTGCAATAGCTGCTACCCGATATTAATAGCAAAAAATCTTAATTTTTTTTTTCGTTTCAATTATAGCTAGCTAATTAAACCTAGCTGATCTCGATTAATTACAGAATTGAATAGACTATTTAACATTAAAAAATATATTTAATTTTCGACAATAACAGTTTAATATTACAGATTACAATGCCTAAATTTAAGATTTATTTATCAAACTACTTATTTTGTAACAAAAATCTGGATTTCTGTAAAAAGGCGGAAATTATTGAATAGACTATTTAACAATAAAAAAATATATAATTTTCGACAATAACAGTTTAATATTACAGATTACAATGCCTAAATTAAAAAATTATTTATCAAAGTACTTAATTTTTAACAAAAATCTGGATTTCAGTAAAAAGGTGGAACTTAAAAAACTTCCGCATTATAAATCCCTTAAAAACCACGTCATAACCGCACATTTTATTTGATCCTCTCGTGTCCCCATTAGTGATGTTCCTACCCTCCAATATCATGCTCCGGAGCTCCGATGATTTAAAGCGGAGGGAGCTCCGGAGCTCCGCCCCTTAAATTATCAATTTAAAGTTTATTTAAGCTTGAAATACATTTTAAACGACTCTAGCTGTATTTGTAAGACTATTTTTATTGTTTTAAATAAGTATTGAAAGAAATTTAATTTACAACAAAATTTTGACAAAATAAATAATGCCATTACTCTATAATTATTCACGAACTTAGTATAAAAACGCTATTTTAATTTTTTTGCTGAACTAAACTTAAAATCCTTCAGGCTGAAATTCAGGGTGTAACCGCTTGCCATCAGGAAGAAATAAAGAATGAACGCTTGAGAATAAAGATAATAAAAAAATATTTTTAGAGATGATATAACCAATTAATATTAAGTTGCGTCAGGTGTTTCTCTCCACGTGATATTTTCTCGAAGAACGAGTGGTTACTTTACCACCTAGTGATTTTCACCCTGGGGGGGGTGGGTTTTTTTTTTTTGAGATTGTTTTGTTTTGTTTTGTTTTTGGTGTTGGCTTATCTTTTGTTGTGATTTATCTTATGGAGTATAAATCTAAATTGTATATGTTTTTTTTTGTTTTTTTTTTTTTTTTTTTTTTTTTTTTTTTCTGTTTGAATTCATCTTTAATAATCATAAAATTCAAAAAGCTTTAGTTTAAAATTATTCAACATTCAAACAACCTGCGGAGTCAGTCCAATTTTTCTGAATCGGTCCAATATTTGTATCGGCCCAAAAGACACCAAATGTGAATTTTTAAAACAAAAAATAAGTGGTAAATAAAAAATAATAATGATTTATTATTGTATTATTATTAAAGTATTAACTGCAAAAAAATTTCGGCGCAAGAAATCCTGTGGTACCTATATGCACAGAAAGTCGCGTGCTTTTTTTCTTGCATAATTTTATTCAAAATCTTAGTGTATAATCAAATTTTTCTTGGGTTATATTATGTTTTTAGATAAATTTTGAGAAATTACAAAAAGTAATGCTAAATAACAAAAATAATTACACTGAAAAAGCTCATGTGACGTTGATTTGTTTGTGTGACATTATTGTTGATTTTATAATTTTTGGCTAAAATTAAATAATTTGATTAAAATCATTAAAACTAAAAACTTAAAGCAGTTATAAAGCGAGTACAGCCACCTATACTCGAAATGTAATATTTTACTTTTTTACAATTTACAAAAAGTGTGTTTTTTTAATTTTAAAAAAAGTGGCAATAGAGGTTTAAAAATGCTCTAACAATGGACCTACCTAGCATAACAAAAATAGGGTCGGCGGTCCCACCACGAAACAAAGTTCCTCTCAAATTAAATGCATTTTTTCATATTATTTTTGAAACTGGAAATACTCTGTACAAAAAAAACATCTACTTGAAAAATTTTAGTGGTATTTTTGTATTTAATTAAGCCTCACAAAATTTTTTTTTCTGATTAACCAAAAAAATTTTACATATGAGAAACTTTAGTTACGGTTAATATAGCTCTAAATAATGGTCAAAAGTTAACAAAAATATTTGAAATTGTTTTTATATAGTTGTTTAATCTTCAATTTCTGAAAAAAATTTGTAAAAATCATTGCTTTCATAACAAATTCTGATTTCGCGGCGGGACCGCGGAACCCAAAATTTTTTAGTGCCAGGTAGGTCCATTAAAAGCATTTTCAGGTGCATTTTAACCTTTTTTCTATATGTTTAAACTAAAAAAATGTTGAGTAGAGGAATGTGATTGAAGATTGAAAAAAGATGCTTCTTCCAAATAATATTCTTCAACACTAGTATTTTTCACGGTTAAATTTCGCAAATTATCAACATATTTAATTTATTTATAAGATTATAATATTGAAAAATTTCGCTGTTGTGAAATAATTTTGTTAATAGGCACCTTGCACTGAAACTCGGGTTATACATGAAGTATGCAATAAACATAGCGAGTCACCATAATGGATAATTACCGTATTTCCTACTTATTTTTGGAAATATGCAGATCAACGGATCGAAAGCGCGCGAAATTTCGATCGGTTGATCGGGGCGGGTCCACTAAACGCGTGCTGACTAGGTGCTATCTCAGCACGTTTTTTAAAACTCTTGTTAATGTTTTAATTTATGGGTTTTTTCTTGAGTAAACTTATGGGACTCTTTTTTCAGAGAATAAATTAATATTAAAGAGTTTTATGCATATTTGTTTGAAATAAACTTTGAAATAAACTTTGAAATAAAGCCTTAAACCGTAGTTAGGAGTTTTGCTAACCCGTAACTAGGGGTTATTGCTTTAATAGTTTGTATATACAACAAATATGTATAAAATTAATAAAATATCAATTTGTGCCATGCAAACAAAAAGTTCTGTTAGATTTTTAGAGAAAAAACCCAGAAATTAAAACATTAACAAGAGTTTTAAACAACGTGCTAAAATAGCACCTAGTCAGCACGCGTTTAGTGGACCCGCCCCTGCATACTATGAAAGTAGGAGATATGGTAATTATCCATTATGGTAACGCTTATGTATATTGCATACTTCATGTATAAACCGAGTTCCAGTTCAAGGTGCCTATTGTACCTAAATTTTTTTTTAGTTTCTTTAACACGTTTTGCTTTACTAATCAAAACATAATTTCTGTATAAAAGTACTTTAATTCCTACTTTATTGGTAAAACATTCTTTAAAAGTAACATAAATGATTTGCAATCAAGTATAATATTGCTTTAAACATGAATATATTGCTAATAATTATGTAAGAGTGTATAAATTGTGACACATACCGCATATGTGTCCCTTCGGTGAAAACTCAAAATAAAAGTGTTAATAAAAGATCTTTGCCACTTCTTTGTCCGGTCTATGGTGTAATGGATAGCACGCCAGAGTCGATGTATTATGCATATATTATATTATATTATATTATATTATATTATATTATATTATATTATATTATATTATATTATATATTATATTATTTATATTATATTATATTATATAATTATAATTACATTATACTATAAAAACATTATATTATATTATATTATATTATATTATATTATATTATATTATATTATATAAAAAAAAAAAAAAAAAAAAAAAAAAAAAAAAAAAAAAAAAAAAAAAAAAAAAAAAAAAAAAAAAAAAAAAAAAAAAAAAAAAAAAAAAAAAAAAAAAAAAAAAAAAAAAAAAAAAAAAAAAAAAAAAAAAAAAAAAAAATATATAAAAAATATAAAAAAAAAAAAAAAAAAAATTATATTAATATTATGTATATATTATATTATATTATATTATGTAAATAATAATAATTTAAGGTTTAAAATAAAATCAAAATATCAAATAAAAAATTTTGCTCTGCTTAGAAAAAAAACTTTTGTGTAATAAAAATAAGTTTTTCTACTCACACAAGTGCTTAAATTTTAAAGACCGACTATTAATTACCTAAAACAAATAATTAGGCAGTAAAAACTTTGATTTTTTTGAAAAAAAAGACTAAAATTACAAATTTTGCTAAATTTTTCGCCTGCCCTGGCCCCGGTCCCGGTCAGAGCAAAATTTTCTACCCCGGCCCCGGCTCCGGCATCAGCAAAAATTCTGCCCCGGTCGATCCCTAAGTAGGAGTACTCAAACGTAGAAAATGAACCTAGATTAGAGCTTTCTGAGGCGCAATAATAATAACGAGAATATAAACAGAATGTAAATTTGGGTATTTGTTTATTCACAATCATCCTGGTGTTTATGTGTATTTTTGGACATTACAATAAATGGTTTATGTATATTTAACAAATATAGCAGAAAAAACAATACAGTTTGTGTCTTCATTGTTTGAAAAAAATAGCACTATTTTAGTATTTCTATTTCTAAACTATATCTGACCTCTAAAATAAAAAAAAATTTATCCTCTTTTTTGATAAAAATTATGGTGAAAATAAATTCTGTTAAAGTTTTACGATTTTATGAAAATCCTATTTATTTTTATTTTGTTAATTATTGCAATACAACCAGTTTTTGTATTAAAAAATCGGTTTTTATTTTATGATTGGGCTTGCTACACTGTCTTATGATATTATGGTAACTGGTTTAATGACAACTGTACAATAAATTAAATAATTTTTTTTACCTAGTATTAAACAAGTAAAAAAATGCAACCTTGTTTGGACATTATTTTTATTAAAGAATAAACTTATGCATCATGCTGAGTACTATGCTTCATATATACGCTTAAATAGTTTGACACATTTAAACATATTCTTTAAAGGTAAATGTGTTTTTGATTTTTTGAGAAAAAAGAAAGGAAATCATGCGTTTTTTTTGGAGTATTTTTTATTCTGTCAGCTTGGCGGGTTTTGGAGCCCGTCTGCGGGTTCTGGAACATGTCCTACCGCGGCCCGCGGTTTATGGCTCAGCTCCAAAAGATCTTTCCCACGGAGCTTAAATCTTTAATCATGCCGCTTACTGCCGGTTGAAGTCTGTGGAACACGGCCTGCGTCCTGCAGCCTGCGTCCCGCGGGTTGCTGGAACGCGTCCTGCGGCCTGCGTCCCGCGGGTTGCTGGAACGCGTCCTGCGGCCCGCGGGTTGCTGGAACGCGTCCTGCGGCCTGCGTCCCGCGGGTTGCTGGAACGCGGGTCAGGACGCGGGCTTCACCTGCGTCCTCTCTTAATTTTTAGGCCGCGGGACGCATTCCAATGGGAAGCTACCTTTGAGCAGGACTGTAATATTAAGCTTACAATAAGCTGTCAAAAATGACGAATTTGAAATTTGGAAGGATTCCAAGCCCGTATGCTCGCAGCAGCAAACCTTTCAATTAAAAAGTTTACAAGAATAATAAACTTTAAAAGATAAATCTTAATTTTTTAAATTTATTTTGATTTAAAATATTAGAAAATGGTTTAAAACCTCATGAAAACGCAACATAAATTTTCGTTAAAATTCCAAAATACTTCCTTATTTCATGCAAATTTTTGTTATTATGTCATAATTGATGATTTTTATTGGCTCTTCCGCAATTAAAATGACGCAGTTTCGATCAGATCGCGGATTCAAACGTTTTTACACGAAAAATAGCACTACTTTAAAAAATTAGATTGGGATATTGGCAAAAGTTTAAAGACATAGTTATTAGAAATTTGTTTTGGTGTTGACAAACAAAATGTTTGCAAGTAAGAAAACACTTTTAAGTGTTTTCTTTTTAAAACACAAAATTTAAATTTAAATTTAAAAATGCTTTTTTTAAAAAAGAGCATTTTTTAGCTGCTATATTTGAAAATTTTGTAGTAGGATTTTAACTTTGAAAATATGTTTTTCTAAAAAAATAACCTGGTAATTCGAAAAAAATAAACATTTAAGCTTATTTTTTTAGAAAAGTTTTTAATTTAAAGGTTTGTTGCTGCCAGCATACAGGCTTGGAATGCTTCCAAATTTTAAATTTGTCATTTTTGATAGCTTATTGTAAGCTTAATATTAGGTTTTTTTTACATAAACAATATATCAAAATTCGTCATGTGATAAATTTTACATTTTTGATGGTTTTGAAAAAAAATTTTGAAAAAAATTTTCGGGATTCGTGTTTGCCCCTTTAGCTTCTGGGGGGTCAACCCCCCAAAAAAAATTTTTAGGTCAAAAGTAAGGAATAAAAATTGGCGGACATTTAATATATAACAATATGATCAATATCGCACACATTTCGAGCAGGAAGCAAAACAAAATAAATAATTCGGAGAGTGTATTAGCGTGGCAAAAATTTGCGAAAAATCGCGAAAACCGCGCGCATTCAACGCATTATAAAAAATTTGAGCGAGCCGATTTTGCTCAAACCTTTAGAAAAAACTCAGAAAAGTATGTTTTAACAGCAACTCAAGCGGCGTTTCTTATCTCGTACTAATAAAAAAGTTTTGTTGTTTTTTTTGGGGACCAGGTTTTTTTCACCGCATCGGTGAAACATAATTTTCACCGCATAGTAATAACGTCATCGAAAAACATTTTTTCCTAACCTTTTCAAAAGATAACCAAGAGTGTAAGCTATGCTCCCATATATGTTCCGCACATATTCTAACCTCCGTTATGGATATATGACATTTCAAAGTTCCAGTTTTGTCGCCAGTTCGCATCATTTTTGTATGGACTATAAGGGTTGTTTTAAATTTCTTTTTATTTTTGTATTTTAAACTATTTTATCCATTTTCACTTTTAATATTTCAAATACATGTTATTCTCAATTTCCTTGTTTGCTTGTAAGCTTACGTTTTATCCATCGTAAAATTTAGTTCATATAAAAAATTTTTTTACAACCTTTCAGTAATGATTATGTTAATAGTATCAAAATCTTTTTTTTAGTTTTCTGTTTTATAATTGTGCGTTTTATCTATCCTTTACTTTATTTATACCTATTAATTTTCATTTCCTGTGATTTAATTGCTTTTTACTTACTATTTATTGTAACTTTGCTACTTTTCTAACAAAAATGGTTTTGTATTTCAGATGTTTTAACTAAGGATGATTCAAGAACGGGTCGAAAGCTTTTATGATGAAAATAAACGTTTTAACCTTTGTTGCTATAGCAATTAATAGATTTTTATTTCCCTCTGGCAAATCAATCGTAAAGTTTTTACGGTTTTTTTTCTTAAATTTTTTTGCAATTATTTCGTTTTAATACATATTTTATAATTTTTTCGATCAGTTTATTTCTAGTTTTATTCGTATGATTTACTTTTAAAAAGTATTCAATGCTTTAATTGTTTATCTGCGTTTAAGATCATGTCTGATAATGATACTGTGAAGTATCAAAAGGTTACAATATGTATGTAATAAAAGTTTTAACGGCTATTTTTTTGTTCATTGCTAAGTTTTATCTTAGTAAGTGCTAATATTAAATATTTAACTGGTTTTTGGGGTTCCATTGTTGATAAATAGTATATACGGGATTTAACTCCAAGAAATTAAATGTAAGCTGAACAGCTAACAAAACTTCTTTATACCGACGTTTCGAAGCATAAACTTGCTTCTTTATAAAGGTTTTAAAGCATAAGCAAATTTAATAATAAATAGATAAATAAAAATCAATAAAACAGTTATAGTAAGGGTAAAACATAAAATAAAAAAAATCAATATATATTGTTTTTTTCATTGATTTTTTCAATCAATATATATTGATTGTTTTTTCATCACATGTTTTACCTATATTATAACTGCTTTATTAACTTTTATTTATCCATTTATTATTAAATTTGTTTATGTTTTATAACCTTGATAAAAAACCAAGTTTATGCTTCGAAGCGTCGGAATAAAGAAGTTTTGTTAGTTGTTCAGTTTACATTTACTTTCTTGGTGTTAAATTTCCGTAAAAAAACTATATTAAGTACTAACATTATTTTTGTTACATAAGATTTGTAACAGTTCAGCAAAACAAACGGAAATTGCAAATGCATTATATTACATAAAATCAACAATAAATTATTTTTACAGCTGTAAAATAAAAAGTATATAAAAAAATTGCATACAAAATCGCTATGAAAATTTGAACCTAATCATCTTTACAGAATAAAATAATGCCGTATATTTTGCAGAATAAAATACTGAAAGAAAATCGTTCGTTATATTCACCGGGTTGCACAGATTTTAGTAGTCTTTGCTTAACTTAATCATTGGTAACTAAATTGATTGACTAAATCACTTTCCAATTAGTCCGGATATACCAGCCTAATTTGGAAAAGATGAGTAAAAAAGTTTTATTAAGCTTACAACAAGCTCTAAAAACTGCTTACTTTAGTTTGGTTGCGCATATACCTAAGCCCTCTTAGTTACCCAAAATTTATTTTTTTAAAGTTTTTTGTTATATAAAACCGAAAAAAATCGTCTAGCTAAAACTAAAAAAACGTATAAGAAATCGAGCTTTAAATTTCGCAAATATTTCTTTAATTTCTTTAAGTTTTTGTTCTACGTCGTAATTTAATTTCACATAATTAAAACAGGAACGCCCCTTTCACTTCACCATTTTGCTCCTGACCCACTTCGCTTTCAGCAAAACTTTTTCAGCCCCGAGAGCTCGCAGCGAATTTGCGACCAAATCCAAGAAACAATTGTTTTTTGCAACGTTTTTGTTTTACGGCATGCATTCTAAAAATATTTTTGCTTTTGACATTTAATTAGAAATACTTGCAAACAACCGTTAATTTAATAAAAAAGTTCTTATAATTGATGCAAACATATATTGAGAAGCATTTTTGCTAAAAAAAAACTCAAATCGTAAGTAGCTCCATAATAATTTAATTAAACCCAGAATTTTTTTAGGTAAATTAGTATGGATCTACTTAGCGCAACAAAATTCAGGTAGGTGGTCCCACCACCATTTAAAATGCCTTTCAAATTATATTTTATTTAATTGTAGTATTTTTTAAACCTTAAATACTACAAATTACAAAATTTCTGAATAACACAAAAAATTTACGTATGAAGAAACTTTGGTTACAAAAACAGCCTGAAACAACAATCCAAACTTCAAAAGTTTTTGAAATTTTTTTAATGTTGTTGTTAAATTTCCAGTTTCTGAAACTTGTGTTAAATTTTTTTTTTATTTTTTAAGAATTTTTTATTTCGCGGCAGGTAAATTTTGTCATGCTAGGCGAGCCCATAATTATTAAAAACTTCGAAAAAATATTTTTTAATTGAAAACAATACATCATAAAAGAATAATTCTTATATATTATTGGAACTGCATGTTTAAAATTTTTTACGAAGATCACATAACAAATAATTTTACCTAAGTGCATTTTCCTCGTCTAAAGCATTTCCGACGACAAAAATATTCCTAAACTCCAAAATTACGTCATACAAATCGCCCACGGAAACTGACTAATACGGCAGGTTCTAAACAAACAAAACAATATCATATTGAAAATAAGCCACACTACACAGGGGTATTTTAATTAAACTACACTCTGCTAATCTAAAAACACGCATTCAATTTTAAAACTGAATTTAAGTTAGTAAGCTAAGAAGGATTAAAACGATTGTTTATGGAAAAAATAATTGTGACCCGCATGACATAGCTGGATTAATATTAATTTACTTTCACTGAAATAATTACTAAATATAAAATTTATGTTTACTAATATTTGGTGGCATAGTGTAAAATAATAGTTAAGACAATGTTAAATTAGGAGAGCATGATCTCAAGTCTCAAAAATATTGGCGTTTAACTAAAAGAAAAAAATTGTTTTTTCAAGTAAGTGATCTTTCGTACGATTTAAAAATTCACTTTTTAGATTTAAAAACATCAAATTACTGTGATTGTAACAGGGTCGTACATATTTTGTTATATAATTTCCTCAAGTATTAATTAATATGCTTACAAAGATAAATTTTTCTTCTTTATACAATGGGTAGTGCATATAATTTTGGCACTTTTTTGTTTTTCCGATGTAACTTTTCACTGTATGGCCCGATTTTTATGTTTGATAGCTCATTTTGAAGCTTTCACAATACTTCGTTGCGTCACAAAAGTTTCACTGTACGAAAGTAGTTTTTTTACTTAATTAAATCCGTTTTTAAAAAAATGGAAAATTGCCGAAATTAAATGTGTGCATTTAATTTCGGTACTTTACAAACAATCGGGAACGGGACACGAGGGTACTGGACACGAGGGTACTGGTTACGAGGGTACTGGACACGAGGGTACTGGACACGAAGGTACTGGGCTTAAAAAAATTGCGTTCACCACAACCTCGCAGCAAAATCGATTCATTATGCAAAGGGGGACACGAGGGTACTGGACACGAGGGTACTGACGAGCAAAAAACATAACCTTCCCGCATAAAGCGGAATAAACTTATTGCATAACAATAGTTTATTATATTTAAATATCATTTAGTTTGTTTGACTGACTTATAAAAGAGGATTATAAAAATAAAATTATTGAGAAGACATAAAACAAAAATAATAATTTCATAACATTAAAACATTTTCGTGTAATTTGTCTACATTTTCGTGAATTTTTTTAAATATTAATTAGCTTTAAAAATCTTGAAAATCTATGAGACGACTTGGAAGATAATAAGCATTAAGGTTGCTGTTATATTTTGATTTTGCTGTCAAAACATATTTGTGGTTATTTTTCGTGGTGTGTTGAAAAAAATGAATTCTTAAAAATGTCTTTGGAAAAAATAACTGCAGAAATAATTGCAAATAAAATATTTTAGTAAAATATTTTCCGAAAAACAATTGCTTGCCTTTTTTAACAGTAAATTATTCGGTATTTTTAAAAAGCACACTATTATTAAAATATTATGATAAAGTTTAGCTTAATTTTTGGGTTTTGCTTAGGCTTAGAAAAAATAAAGTTTACCGTGCAATGGGTTTTGAAGACTCCCAAAGATCCGTTGTTGGATTATTTAACTCACGGCTCTATACTTCGATTTAAATGTATAAAATAGCATACATGAAAAATCTAACAATTGAATTTTTTTTTGTTTTAAAAGCACATTTTGTTTACCTTGTTTTAAATGATCAACATGTGTTCAAGTAAATTCCCAAAGCTAGAATGGAAAAAGGCAAGAAGTTTTTTTTTACATTTCTACTGCTAAAATCTATTTTTGCAGAAGTTATTATTTTTAAAGATTTTATTAAAAAAACTCATTTACTTTAATCAAGAGTCGATGAAAGGAGTTTAAATATAAAAAAAGAGCAAAAAACTGAAACTCACACGAGTATATGATTTAGAAAAAAAAAACAGTAATTAAATAACTTCTTGGCGTTCTCATTCCACTCATGGTTGTTTGTTTAATAATAATTCCTTAGTTTTTTCAAAGGCAGGCTTTCGAAGCTCCAGAGATTTGGAGATAGCTTCAAACATTATCATTGTTTTTATTAAAAACCCATGGTATAAATTGTGTGTAAAATAACCTTTAAAAATTTCATGTTTTAGTATGATGTTTTTTAAACAATTTACGTAGTTTTTTTATTATTAAATTGCATTATATTTAAGCAAGAAAAATGTTATTTATAATTAAAAACGAAACGACTTATGTAACGTTTAATTGTCTTCACGTTCAAACGATCAAAATTTAGTTCGGCTCATTCAGTTTAAAAAATTTACATATTTGTGGCAACCGTATTTTTTCTTAGCTCAGTACCCTCGTGTCCAGTACCCTCGTGTCCAGTACCCTCGTGTCCTAGAATCCAAACAATCGATTGTTTCTCAGTCAAAAAAAAACATCATTTTTAAAAATTTAAAAGCCTATCATTATCTCCAGACAGTTTCCTTTAATTTAAGCTTCTACTTGTTGTTCAACGTGTAACTGGCAAAAAGTTACAGCTAAAATGCCAAATGGTATCAAAATGAGCAAAATTTGGTAAAAAAGTGCATTTAATTTCGGCACTTTTAAAAAAGACCCCCTTAATCGAATTTAAGTGCAGTGCTATGATCCCTAAACATTTCAACGTTATCTTTTACTATTTACAACTACAATTTAACACCCGACCACTTAATTCAACCCGTTTTTACCTACAGCAATATGTGTGCCGAAATTACACTATTTTATAACGATTGCTCACCACAGACGCAACGTAGAACCACGGGGATTAAAAATTCGGAAAATAGACTAAATTTTACCAGGACAGTTTAATTTTTTAACCAATTTATTGTGTAATCATGAAATACCCATGTTCTAAAAACGAGTAACAATTTTATTTTTTATAAATCACACAATTTCACATGTAAATATCATAATATAATAAATAAAAAGCTCACGACAGTCATCTACATATAATTAGCTCTCATTTGAGCTATCAAACGTCGTATTCTGTCAAGGATTACCAAAGATATAGTCCAAAATCAAAAATGCCCAATTTGGAAAAGTGCCGAAATTAAATGCACTACCCTATAGTGGCAAAACTTAAACTTGGTATATTGCGTTTTTAAATATTTTTTAACAAAGGCGAACCCATTAGTTTTTTTTAAATTTAAAGAAAAACGCTGAACACACTTTTGTTTCAAAAGACAACGATAAAAAAATATTTAATTTAATATGTGTTTGTTAAAATTATAGTTCTACCAGGAAAGCCTAATTTTTAGAAAAGAGAAAAATAAGTATTTTTTCTGGAAAGCCTAATTTTTAGAAAAGAGAAAAATAAGTATTTTTTCTATCTTGACGCAATTTCCCTTTGAATTTATTCCGTCATATTAAGACCTAAGTTATCAAATGCTATTGTTTTAGAATAAAATAGAATAAAATTATATTATTGCACATGTTCAAATATAATAACACTAAATTGCAACATAAAATATCAATACACCTGCAATGAAAAGTTTTCCAAAACAATTTTTTCAAAAACTGGTTTTTTTTAGTTTTATTATTTAGTACTATCAAAGTTTTATTATAGTATTAACGAATACAGACCAAAATTATTACATGCTTGTTTCTTTAGTTTTATTACATAAAACTTAATAACGCTTACTGTAACAAATTCACCGGCAGAAATTCTAAATTTTTGTACCCACATGGTTTCATCCAAAACAAGTATAATATGCTCTTCTGTTTCATCAATCGCAACATCTCTGGCCACCTGACAAAGCCTATTTTCTTTGGGACTCCAAAACCCTTTGCAACTGCGGATATAATAATATATCATTATTTTATCCAAAAAGATGTCCAATTTTTAAAGTACTCTAAATCTGAACTAAATACAGAAGAACTGCAGTTTATTAAATTTTTATGTTTTTATTTATCGAAGATAATAACATTTACATAAAAGCTACCGTATTGTGAATTGTAGTAATGTTGTAAAAAGTATTGATTTTTAAATGTTTTAAGTAAAAGTATTTATTAAAATTTGAATTTAAGTAAAGAGTAAAAGTATTTTGTGGTGTTTAATTTAAGAAAAGTAAAAGTAACGGTTAAATTTTTATTTAATTAAAATAAGATTTAACCCTATATTTTAATTGAAAGTAAGAGTAAAAGTATAATAAAAGTAAATTTAAAATTTGAACCAAAATTTCCAACTATTGTTAATTTTAATGTTTTATTGAAATTTCCAGGGTTAACTCTTACTCTAGCTACGTTCTCAAGTATATAAACACTTCTAAAATGTTTATATGTGCCGTCTTCTATGTGCTCCTTTTAATAGATGTTATTAAGATATAAAATAGTCACAGTTACAAGTATTTATGACGCATCTGGCTCATCGTGTCACAAAAGAGGACATGCTAAATAGATGTTCCAGAAACTGTCTCTGTTTGTGTGCTGCTTAATGAACATCTCATCCCCAACCACAGTAATGAAAAGCTACAATGTATCATCGGAAAGCCTGTATTATGGAAAATGTTGTAATAGTGTTTTTTAATCGCAAGAACATCCTTATTTTGGACAATTGACAATTGACAAAAAGATATTTTCTTTTGCATTTACAAACAAAGCCATTCTTGGTCCTAAACCTAAACTGGTCCAAAATTAATAAATATAAAAAATTTTAATTATTAAGTGGAGAGCCAAAATATTGCGGCAATATACTCGAAATTAAGGAGCATTTACAAAATGTATATTTAAACAGACTATTTAAGTTAAAATAATAAATAATTTTAATAAAGTTTGTACATGGGTTTCAATGAGGAACCCAAAAATTATAAATAAGAATGGCTATCAACCAAACTTTTTGCAATATGTACTATTGATTTTTGTACTATGTTTCTGTACTGAGGTTTTTCTCGAGCTTCATAGCTCCAAAGCAGAAGTCTTATTTTTGAACTACAAAGCAAAACATCAATTTTTGGAGCTGCAGATCTCCGCTACAGAAATTTTTTGTTTTTGTACTAAATATCATTCTATTCAGCCTTTTGGGCTAACTGGGTCTTAGCATGTTAGCCACTTTAAAAACCTTCTTTCGTCACTTATCAAACCAAAAGTCCACGGAATGCGAATAGGCTTTTTTTAGAATTTTTTTTTTCATTTCTTAGATTGCTTTTTGCTTTTCCTCGGTTACAATTGCGAAACTTCTGTATTAACGCGGTGAAATCTTAATTTCACGGTAATGGTATCTTCGTCTAACCATTGTGGTACATAAAATGCACCACGGTAAACTCTAGGTATTACCTTGTCGCTAATACACTGTATCCATGAATAAAATTTGCATATTGTTACCATACAGCTATAACGATACGTGAGAAAGGGGGAGGGGGGCAGGGTGAAGTCCACCCCCCTAGCCTCGAAATTTTGGCACCCCCCCCCCCTAGACGAAAATCAAGGGCCCCCCCCCCAAATTTTCGAATTTTTGACCCCTGACCCTCCTCTAGAATTTGAAATCTGACCCCCGTCCCTTGGGAAATTTTTAGGTACTTTTTTTATACTAAATTTCCTTCCAAAAACGTGAATTTTCATCACATATTCATGCTTTTACACCCTTTTTATACCAGAATATCGCTTTTTATTCAATAAAATGTAGTATTATCCTATAAAAAGAACAATTATTAAAGTTATTATGGTTTAAAACTGTTTTGCTTTGGACACCGGACCCCACCTGACCCCCCTCTAGATTTCAAAATTTCGCACCCCGGGTCGACCCCCCCCTAAAAAGCTAGGGGGGTCCGGACCCCCCTGGGACCTCCCTCCTAGAATTCAAAATTCGATTTACCCCGGCTAACCACCCCCCTAGCTTCCCCGACCGTTCTCACTTATGGCTATAACCATTGCAATTTGGTCGCTCACTTTACACTAATTACGTACAAAGTATCAGGTACGACCTAGGTGATACAAACAGTTTACCGCGGTGAAGTTTACGTACCACAATGGTTACACAAAAATACCACCACTGTAAAACAAAGGTTTCACCGCAGTAATACGAAGGATTCACGGTTGTAATGGGGGAAAAGGCAATCAAGGAAACATGTTAACATTTGTTTAAAATTAAATTAATCAATTTTATTAAATTAATAAATCTTTTAATTGCATAAAAAACTTAACCTTATAATTAAAATTAAGTGTAAATCACGTTTTAAAAAAAAGATACTAAAACTTAGAACTCTCATTTTATTTTCATAAATTTCTCATGAAGAATGGGGCTTCAGTGAAAAAAATAGGCTAAAAACTGCAAAAAAAATTGCGATGATGGCGTCATCATACGTCAAAAATGGCGTCATAATTTTAGGGTACTTTTTCATTTTTTGGCGGGGGGGGGGGAAATAAAACGGGGAGGGGTGGGGGGCAAATCCTCCAATAAAACGGAGGGGGCATTTCCAGACCGTGCACAGGTCTGTACGCCAATGGTTGACCTTTGAACAAAATCCAAAGGACGAAGTCCAACGGACGTTTTGACGCTGTGTTTGTCCTTTGGAAAAGTGCAAACGACTTTTGTCCTTTGGACAAACTCCGAAGGACTTTTTGTCCTTTGGACAAACTCCAAAGGACTTTTGTCCTTTGAACAAAGTCCAAAGAACGTTTTGTCACACTTACTATCAC
>JASAMX010020131.1:0-10000 GCA_030248175.1 Microlaimidae sp. YZB2_3 | reverse complement strand
ATATTTAAACAGAAAAAGAATAGTCCTCCTGCTTCTGCACTCTCAATGTTAGGTAAGGAGACCGAATACAATAATCCGTCACCTCTGAGGTTGTTGTGGAACACCACGATAGTATCCATAGTAGTGCTTAGTGATTGTAACATTATATGACATTATGTAACATCATTATAATAGTGATTGTAAAAATATGGGACGCCGTAACTACGCAACAGCTGATACCTGATACCACAAAGTAAATTCTAGTCTTTAAAAATTTTATTACCATAATAGAAAATAGATTAGTTCTGAATAAGCGTATTTTACTGTAAGAAAAAGAAAGGGCACAAAAATAAAATATTAAAATAAAAAAATTGTAGTTTTCTTAATTTATTTAGTTTAAACTTAAATTTAAAAAAAATTGCTACATGATGATGATACTTTTCACAATGTTAAAAGTGCTTTAATATATCAGTTTGTAATCTTTATCTTTTATTAAAAAACTACGTCACTTTAAAACATGGAAAACTACGTGATGGATAATTAGTTTTTTTACAATTATAGTTTGAAAATAGTTGTATGGGACATTCTGGTGGTAAAAATTACAAAATCAATGAAAACTAACAAAACAAATCAACAACAAATAAATTATCAGTTTTATATGGGCATCCTAACTACATTATTTTTAAAAAATTAAAGGTGCGGTGCGGAGTAAAACTTTTTGTCTTCGATTTTGATAATTTTTTGTGAAAGCCTTACCCCTGCACCCAATAGCCCACAAATTTTTTTCCAACAAGATATCCCCAGTGGTTCTGGAGTTTATGACTCCACAAAAATGGCGTTTTCGACAATTCTGTACGTGAAAGATATGGGTATAACGCATACATGGGCAAGTTGGTCCGGAGTGGGGGGGGGGTTAAACCCCAAATTAGGGGGGGGTTAAAATCCGAGAAACGCAAAATACACATATCGTTTTTTTTCTGGAGTGCATTTTACCCATATCGTTTTTCGATTTTGAAGGAAAAATAGGTAAAAAACGCTAATTTAAGGTCAAAAAGCCCTTTTTATTGCATTTTTGAGCTTTTTATTGCTTAAAACATTCATTTGGACCTCAAAACTTAAGTTTGGAGGCAGTTAGAAGTCATTTTAAAGACATTTTTTTCTTCATTTTTCCAAAATTGGGGGGTTAACTTTTTCTCCCCCCCCCCACTTCTGAGTGGGGGGGGGAGAAAAAAACCCCTCCCCACTCAGAAGTGGGGGGGTTAAACCCCACTTCTCAGAATTTGGGGGGGTTAACCCCCCCCCAACCCCCCGTGCCCATGTATGGTATAACGATTTACGTTACAAATTGTGTACTCAAAAGAGCGGCTACTTTCTACTTTAATATGATACCTTGATCGTTAAGCTTGGTGCGGTATTTGTCGAGATATTGCGTTTCCCGTACAAAATATCCGCGATTTTTTCGTTAAAAACATTAAACGACGGCAGCGACTTTATGAAGTTTGCCCAACGTTTTTTTCCTTCACTTCGTGTTTTTAGCTAAAAAATCCGAGAGTTTTTTGTACGAAAAACGCAAAATCTCGACAAATACTGCACCAATTTTAACGATCAAGGTATCAATTTAAAGTAGAAAGTAGCCGCTTTCTTTGAATGCATAAATTTTAACTTAATTCGTTTTACCCATTTTGGGGGGAGGGGTAAGGTTTTCGCAAACAATATTAAAATCGAAGACAAAAAAATTGACTCCGCACCGCACCTTTTTTAGGCAAATGGATTCAAAAAAACCAGAGGATATTATTTGTAAGCCGTATGACTGATACGGGCCACTTGTGGATTAAATTAGTGTAAATGACGACGTTAACCAACAGTTACGCTTACTTCAATAAACTTTCCATCAGAAATTCGAAATTTTTGTAAACAATACGTTTCATCTAAAACCAATATATTTTCTGATTTTTCATCCACTGCGACACCACGCGGCCATCTAACAAAACCGAGTTTTGGCGGACCAACGCAACCCGTGGCAATTTTGCGCATAAAATTGCCTAAACTATTTTTATTTTATAAATAAGTTTTGTTTAAATTTTTTTAACATTTTGTTAAAAGTTTGTCGGTTGCTTTTTACAAAATGTTAAAAACAATTTATGTGTTGGCATAGGTGAAAAAAGGGGGGTAGGGTGGGGTCCACCCCCCTGGCCTCGAAATTTTAGGACCCCCCCTGGACGAAAATCTAGGGGCCCCCCTCCCCTCAAATTTCGTAATTTTTTACCCCTGACCCCCCTCTAAAATTTGAAATCTGACCTTCCCCCCTCCCTCCTTGGAAAAATTTTAGGTACTTTTTTTATACTAAATTTTCTTCAAAAAAGGTGAATTTTTAACACATACTCATATTTTTACACCCTTTTTACACTAAAATATCGCTTTTTATTCAATAAAATGTAGTATTATCCTATAAAAAGAACAATTAAAGTTATTATGTTTTAAAACTGTTTTGCTTTAGACACCGGACCCCACCTGATCCTCCTTTAGATTTCAAAATTTCGCACCCCAGGTCGACCCCCCATAAAAAGCTAGGGAGGGTCCGGACCCCCCTGGGACCTCCCTCCTAGAATTCAAAATTGGATTTACCCCGGGTAACCAACAATCCCTAGCTTCCCAGACCGTTCTCACCTATGTGTGTTGGACCTTGGCTAACAGTATGGCTCGACTCTTGTCTTGGGGGGAGGGGGCCCGCAGGGGAGGAAGAGAAAAAAAAGAAGAAAAAAAGAAGCAAAAAAAAAAAGGAAAAAAAAAGATTAAAAAAAGCTAAATTTAAGTAAGAATAGGTCTACAATGGCTTAAATACACTAATACTGCAATCGAAAATGGCGCAATAATTTTTTTAGTACTTACTTTTTCATTTATGGGCGGGGGATGGGGGCAATAAAACGAGAGGAGGCACAGACACCCACTAATCAAGGGGGCATTTCCACATCGTGCGCAGGTCTGCTACGCGGCGAAGTCACCACAGAATTTTAAAAAATATTTTCTAAATAAAAATTTTCGTAGCGCACGTATTTAATTTCTTGTCTGACTAAAAAACAGGTATGTATGTCTGACTAAAAACATACCGTCATATAAACGGATATTGAAAACCAAAACTATAAAAAATTTTAATAGATTAATATAGGGAATCAATTACTTTAACAAAAACAAAACAGCAGTTAATTTGTTTTTCATGGGTGGCGCGGGAGCGCCACGGGGCGATTTAGCCCCGTGGCGCCGCGCCAACCATTTTTAGAGAACGTGGGTAAAATTTAGAAATGCAGAACCTTCTTCTTCTTCTTCTTCTTCTTATTATTATTATTATTATTATTATTATTCCGACGCTCCATCCTTAAAAGCGATATTTCTCATTCGTTACTGAAAAATGATCAAAAATAAAACATGGGCTCATCAGGAAGAAGGGAATTTCTCCAACTTTCTTAGGAAGCACTTTTTTGATTTAGGTTCTTGTTGTAGATTTATTGATCAAAATAAAGAATTTGAAAAATAGACAAATAAAAACTCCCAATTGCACAATAACAGCTTTTTGGCAACAATAAGGATTGTACAGACAAGACAACCAACATCCCTACTCATAAAAACCGCACAAAAAAAGCAGACCGGTTTTAATTGGTGGCAAAAACGGAACCAGTTCCCAGCGCCATCTGCTTCAACCGCGAGGTAATCGGCAAAAACAACAGAGAACTTTTTTTAATTCTTGCATTACTGATGACAAAATTGATTCGAGAAAGTTTTATTTATTAAAAAATAATAATAAGCGTCGGTGGCGCGGGAGCGCCACGCGCGGGTAGGTAATCATCGGTGGTGCAGGGGTGCAGCACTGCAGGTTAGCCCACCGCGCACCGCGCCAATTATACTTAAGAACGTGAGTAAATTTTGTAATTCATGTTCATCATCTTCTTATTATTATTATTTTTACTTTAGAATTATAATTGCAATCATTGGCGCACGGCATCGCGCCAACTATATTTAGAGAACGTAGGTAAACTTTGTCTGGAGGCCACTGCACCGCACTAACTATAATTAAACAACGTGGGTAAATTTAGTAATTTAAATTCATTATCTTCTTCTTATTATTTTTTATTTAAAAAAGTATATCTCGGCAACGTAATGATTATAAACATATGTCATTGCGCAGCTAAAACTATAGTTTATTAGGCTATTTTTAATTTAATTAAAAAAAAGTGGTAGACTAGCCTTAAAAAATGCTATAAGAATAGAGCAGTAAAAAGGGGCGATTTTTTCCCGGCCGTATGTTTAGACAGAAAAGATGTGGACTAGTCTGAGATGGACATTATGTGGACTATAGGCACCTTGCACTGGAACTCGGTTTATACATGAAGTATGCAATATACATAAGCGTCACCATAATGGATAATTACCGTATCTCCTACTTATCTTTCGTAGTATGCAGATCAACCGATCAGTTGATCCGACGAAACCACTGAAATTTCGCGCGTTTTCTATCGGTTAATCTGCATACTACGAAAGATAAGTAGAAGATACGGTAATTATCCATTATGGTGACGCTTATGTATATTGCATACTTCATGTATAAACCGAGTTCCAGTGCAAGGTGCCTATTGAAAATTTGCGTTCAGCTGCTCACTAAATAAAAATTTCTACCATAATATGATAATGATTTGTTTATACATTGATGATCTAATCACACAGCACTGTTGCATTTTTTTTAGTTTGATGAAATGTCAATTGAAAAAATTATACTCACAACAATCTTTGACAGACACGGAGAAATCGCCACTTTTTTCAAATTTATAGTTGTTTCTTACACATACAAATATAATCTTTAAATTGAAAAAGTGGCCGTTTTCACGCTTGTCAAAGATTACTGTAACTAAATTTTTTTCAATTGACATTTCATCAAACTAAAAAATAATGATGCAAGCATGCTGTGTGGTTGAGATCAATGTATAAACAAATCGTATTATATGTGTATAAATTGCAAAGTTTTTATTTAGTGAGCAGCTGCCCAAATCAAATGCAAATTTTCTATAGTCCACATAATGTCCATCTCACTCAGACTAGTCCACATCTTTTCTGTCTAAACATACGGCCGGAGAAAAATCGCCCCTTTTTCCTGCTCTATTCTTAGAGCATTTTTCAAGGCTAGTTTATAATATAAACATTAAAGAAAAATTCGCCTTATATTAAACCTAAATTTTTCAAGCGTTTTCAGACTTTAGATCTAAAGATTCTGGTGTTAAATATCTTTATACAAGGATATGTTTTTAGTCACACGATAACCAAACGTTAAATAGCAAATAATACGTACACTCAGGCTCAGTGCCATTGAGGGCACGCGTCCCCTGCCCTTTTTTGGTTGTCTGGAGTGAAAATGTAGGATTTTTTTTCGAATTGAACCAAATAACTTGGACTTTTGACTCACTCAGACCTGTGCACTGCCTCCCCCGGGGTTTTATGGGGAGGCAATTCCAAAAAGAGGGGCACAGAGGGGGCAACTTTTTTAAAACGGGGGGCAATAAAACGGGGGTGGCAAGCAGGGGAGAAAGAAAAAAAGAGAAAAAAAGGAGAAAAAAAAGAGAAAAAAAGAAGGGAAAGGAAAAAAAAGGACAAAAAAGCGAAAATAATGTAAAAATAGGTCTAAACTGGCTTAAAATACATTGAAATAGGCTAAAAACTGCAAAAAAATCGCGACGATGGCGTCATCATAGGTCAAAAATGGCGTCATAATTTTACTTTTTACTTTTTTGGGTACTTTTTCATTTTTGGCGAAGAGCAATAAAACGGGGGGGCAAATCGTCCATTAAAGCGGGGGGGCATTTTCAGACCGTGCACAGGTCTGCTCACTTACTCTAAATTTTTGCCAAACTTCATTAAAATCATCTAATTGTTAAAATAATAGATTTAATTATGGCAAAACATGTGTTTAAAAAAATATAATAGAACTAACAACTAACTGACCTTCAAAATCGTACATAGAGACACAGTGTTCATTAAACTTTCCACTGCCCCTATCGCCAACAAATAATGCTTTGTGATAATCTGACACTGTCATGTAAAACATATTGCCAGGGTTTTCGGTCAGAAATAATTTTGCAGTTGGATCGTTTTCACCTAAACTCATAAAAACAAAAACTTATTATACAAATCTAGAGACACGCATCATCACTAAGAACAATCCAATAAATTTCACGGTATCACAACTTTGCAGAAATTTATTCTAGTAAAATAATAAAAAAACCGTTTAACATTTACCAGGTCAATATAATTTAAATTATTTCAATGCTCAATGCTAGTGTTTGATTATTAATAAATAAATTTTTTTGGAATTTATTGCTGGGGAAAAACTCAGTTTTTGTAGGCAACGGCAGACAAAAGTATTTCACTACTTTTTTGATATTATTGAGACATTCGTTAAAAACGAGCAGAACTTCAATGAAATCTGATTTGATGCACTATAGCAAAAATACATGAGATATGAGAATGTCCGACTGAATGTTAAACAGTAGTTGTATTGTAATTATATGCTAAGAAATCTACAGTGTAAATAGTTAATTAGTTAGTTCAACGTGCAGCCAGTTAGTTGTCGAATGAACGATTACCTGTATATAATTAATATATTCAGGTTGTAATATCTTTAATTTTAATTAAATTTATGTTTAAAACAATATGTAAATACATTTTTTCAGTTAGGTATGTAATAAAAATTGATTGAAACAACATCCTCCTTCATAAATTACTATAGTTTGTGGTGTGTGTAAATTTTTCATCTTATATATCCACACCACAGTGTAGATTTTTTATCATGTAAAAGATAAACTGTGAACGTAAAATTCTTAGATAAGGTTTTAGACTATCATTTTTAGACTATCCTTAATTTTAACGTTTGTTATTTTCTTAATTCCTTATTGCATTATAGAACTATGGGGTTAAAAAATTGGTATTAAAATTTTGATATTTCAGCCAAGTCAGTTGGAGTGAGGAATACTATAGCTCCAGAGTTACAGATTGAGCTTTTGAATATTTTTAATAAGGCGATCTTTCAGATAATATTTTTGTTTTGTTAATAACATAACAACTATCCTCACATTTGTACTGATGAAGATGTTGTTTTTGCATTAGTTGAAACTTAACTCCCCTTTGCAGATTATACAAAGGGCAGGCTCTAAGACAAGCCAGGAGGGACAAAAAATTTCACCCTCATGGTTGAAGACTTCGCCTAATATCAATAACGATGTTGGCAACATGGACAGCTTAGGTCTTCCTGCAAGGCCAGCGGTACAAACTCTACACACAATAGAGCTGCATTTGTCCACTTGGTTTGTTAGATGGAAAACTACTGTGTTGCCAACGTACAACAACAATATTCTAGCCATGCCAAGCTGGACTCATTTCTATGAGAACAAATCCAGCAACAAAGTGATACTTATACCCATGGGCCCATTGGTGGCTGCCCAAAGGCCAGCATGGACCTGATGGTTTAATGGTTCAATGAAGTTGTTGTACTAGACTGGGTTCGATTAGTAGTTCATGTATTTTGATAGCTGTACAAGGAGTGAAATTGGCCTGCACAATAATAAGGTAGCGACATTCTTGCCTGGTTTTAGCAGAAGGATGGTAGTTGAGGTTTTCCAGATTGAGGAAATATAGTTTGTTTAAGTGACGTGTTGAAGAGATCATTTAGGTATTGCCAGCCTTTGGGACCAAGATTTTTGTGATGGAATACCGTCAGGCCATCTGGGCCAAAAGCGTTTGAAATGCTTCGAGTTCACATTTAGAGCTAGTGGTGTAGTTTTTTAGATTCTTTAGGTTTGAGGAATTTAAATGTATCCAGTTTTCACGCCATTTATTTTAAATTTTTGGAATGTACTTTTGTATCACAGATAGGACAGATAAAAAGTTTCCCTGTGCCGAGGGGAAGAGAGGGGTAGAAGGAGTCAAGGGGAAAATTTAAAATATTCCTATTGCAAGCAGTGGCGTGCCCAGGTTTTAATTTCAGGGAGGCGGTCTGGGATGGGGGAATACTAACCCTGAGCTCTCCAACTACATTCCAATTCCAAAACCAAACAAAAACATTAAAACAGCCGATTGGCTGTTGTTGATAAAACAAAAATCATTCAGGCCCATCTCACTCATATCCGCACTCGCAAAAACTTGTTAAAAAATCATACTCCCATACATCACAAGCAACATATCAAACACAACATACCAACACGGTTTCAAAAAACAACACTCCACATCCACAGCATTACAAACACTTTACACTCACATAGCAGCAGGTTTCAACAAACCAAAACCACCACACCGCACAGTTGTCATAGCACTGGACATGTCCAAAGCTTTTGACACTGTTAATCACCACACACTCATATACAAACTCGCACAAACACAAGTACCTACAACAATCACAAAATTCATAAACAATTACATCAAAGGCCGCAAAGCATACGCCACATACAAAAATCACAAATCAAAACAAAAACTCATAAAAACAGGAGTCCCACAAGGCACAAGAGGCTTATATCTATCACCCACACTATTCAACATATACACCGCGACCGCAGACATTCCAGCATCACCAACAAACGTACACATAACATACGCAGACCACATTCCAATATATGCATCACACCCAAACCACCACATAGCAAAACATTAAATACAACCATACTTACATACAAGCAATACGAACATGGACAGACAACAATCAACTCACACTAAATGTAAGCAAAACAACATCCACACTATTCACACCAGACCCTGCAGAGTACAACAAACAACTATTACTACAAATAAACAACACAACACTCATCAGCCAAAAATCCAAAAATCTTGGGGCTTACTTTTGACCCCAAGCAAACATTTAACACACACATTTCAAACGCATACAACAAAGCACGCAAAACGCTTAAAATCATAAACGCACTCAGAGCTACATCGTGGGGTAAACCAAAAGAAACATTAATAAATACCAACATACAAGGCAATTACTCAACGAATAATCGAGTATGCCAGCACAATCTAGGGCCAGCACAATCTAGGGCCCCACCAAATCAAACACACAAATTAACAAACTGTAAACAATACAAAACACTGCTCTCCAGGGACATACCCAGAGTTTCATTTTGGGGGGGGGCGGATTGTAGTATAAAAAAAATTTCGGGAGGGGATGGGGGGGGGCGGAGCCCCCCCCCCCCGGGAAAGTTTTTTTTTTTTTTTGGGGGGGGGGGGGGTGGAGCCCCTCCTTAATTTTTGAAAACGTTAAAAAAGCAAGGATAAACGTAGATAAAGCTGTATAATAGACTGTTTTTGGCCTAATAATGTATTATCTGTTTTTAGCGGTAAAAACATGTTTTCTTAGTTAAAAATTACATTAGCACACATTGACAGAGCCTGGATTTTACAAAAAAAGGAATTTAGAGACTTTTCAGCAGACCCCTTGGCTACACCCACATTGTAAACCAAATCACATGAGCAGCATCTCGACTCCATGTTTTTTAGAGTACCTATCTATATGAAAAAAATCCAAGCCAATGCTATATGCGGCTGAAAAATTTAGCAGAGGGGAGGAAAATAAATCAACCAATATGATTGTTTGTTTTGCTTTCTGTGTAGTACTTATTACTTGTAAAAAATATTGTTCTAACTTTGAAATAACATTAGCATTAGGCAAGATAAATAAAGAGATATATGTATAGTATGTATACTATAGAAAGTGGCCGCTGAACGAAGCAAAACGGAAAAAATTTTTGGTTTTTGGGGGGTCAATTTAGGTACTAAAATTATTTTATGGTTTGGCGCCAAGCGATTAGCGAGGCGCTAGAAAATTTTGAATTTTTAGCCTCTGAAAACCCCCAGTTTACTATCTGGCGACCATTTCAGGAGGGGGGCGGCCCTTCCCCCCGCCCAACCACTATCCTTATATTTTCCCCTGTCCAACCGTTTCGGGGGGTTCCAACTGGTTACGTCCCTGCTGCTCTTAGGTTCGTAGCAGGGC